>JASANG010001255.1:0-57107 GCA_030248215.1 Enoplolaimus lenunculus | reverse complement strand
CTTAGGTTTATGAATATGCTTATTCTTACGCTTAGGTTTAGGGTTAGGTTTATGAATATGCTTAAATGATGATTCGCCCCTACATTGGCCGATGTTTGTTAACAGTGCTGGAACATAATCTTGAGGCTACATTTTGCGTGGTTGCTTCAGGTGACAAAGTGTTACCTGTTACTTAAATTGGACATGTGGGCTTGTCTTGAACAGTTAGCCAGACCTGCCACCTAAAGATCGGAATCACTAAACAAAACTGGATAACAATCAGCTCCACGTTCACTCAATATATCTACAAGTTTACGCACGACACATTCGAACAACTATCCAAAAACGCATAATGGCTGGGTTTCTGAAATCTTGCTTAAACATTTACTTAAGTTGTACTTAAGTAATTACTTAAGCCGTCTACTCATACTTAACTTTCCGAACAAAATCAGAGAAATGCCAAATGTGAGCCACTGTCACACCAGAATAGCAATAGTTCTTCGTTATATTAAAGAGGCACTATGAGTCTACAATTTCAGTTAGACCAAGGTCAGCATGGCTGAGTAGCTAATCTGTAATATGTCAAAAATTGTCAGCGACTAAGTATTTACTTAACTTAAGTAAGCTTTTAACAACGACAAAATGGTTAAGTAATTGCTTACGGTTTCAGAAACCAAGCCATACTGTTGAATAATGTTTGTGACCTGATGTTGGGGTGGATTATAGTATGGCTCACCTGACAGCCTAACCATTATTAACGATAGTAAATTCATAAATTGCAGCTTGTCCAAGTTAGGTATTCGATTATCGCGCATATGCAAGCCAAGCAATGAGTTGAATCCACGCAACGCTTTCGCTGGAACTTCTTGTAAACAATTTTGATCCAAAATTAACGATTGTAGTCGTAACTTAATGCCGTTAAAAGCGTCTGGTGAAATCCGACAAATTTGATTGCATGCCAGATTTAACTCCATTAAATTGCTGACGTTTCGAAACGCTGTGTTGTACAAATTGCCTGAAAAACATGTAGGTTTCGGTAATCCGCCTGAGGTAAATTGTCGTAACCAGATATTTCAGGTTACGGACATTTCTTTCAACTGGTCAAGTTAACTCCAAGGCAACTGTAACATTCGTTCCGTTCAACCTAATCTTTTTTACGCGTCTCCGTGCACAAGGAGTGATGACAAATTATTCTGAGGGCATACAGAATGAATTCCAACTCTAAAAAATATTTTTGGGCGAGACATTCCCCCTCGGTGCCGTATACCCCAACTTTCTTTTTCACCAACGGCAATGTTGGTGTTAGCGTCAAAAAGTGATGCCTGAAATGGGTTAGTCAAAGCGTTATAGTTTCACCTTTTCAAAAGATGTAGACTTAATTTTTTTTGTATGTTGGGGGAAGGAAGAAAGGTGGCATTTGGCGGGGCCGAAACAGTAGTATATTAAGAATATTCCTATGCGTAAGCCTAAGCCTAAGCCTAAGCTTGAGCGAAAGGATGAGCCTATTCCTAAGCCTAAGCGTAAGGATGAGTCTGTGCCTAAGCATAAGCCTAAGCCTAAGCATAAGCCTAAGCCTAAGCCTAAGCGAAAAATTTAGCCTAAAGCTTAAACTGACTGTTACAGCACCTCCAGAAAGCGATCCGGACTTGTTTTATACATGGGCCGGAAAATTATTCAATCAGCCATTTACGAAAGTAAAACATCAAAGCAGCAACAGAATTTGTATATTGAGTTTTTTAGCTTGAATGGATTAAGGTTTTCCGGAGTCGATGCACTCCAAGAGACCAAGCCACTCACTAGATTAACATTTATATTTACAGTTTAATACCAATGTATCCATGGCCTTTCAGCCGCTTTATTTTCGAAGGTTTTTCAACAGTTTTCCATTGATTCTAATATAATTGCCTAATATGTGTTCGTCTGACTTTTGTTTCTTCGCTAAATTTGATGATAACCCGAACTGTAAATTGCAATGAGTTGACTAGTCAATTCAGCTAGCGAGTTGGTTGTTTCTGAATTACAATCAGTAAACTTGAACTCATTCTTAGTTGAGCTGATTCTCACTCTGAGAGTTGAGTTGACTCTGGATGAGTTGCTTGATTAGCTCAGAATCAATTGAATCAACTCAAAATTTTGAGTCTGATAGTCCTTACTCAGACTGAGTAATTCAACTCAACTTGAGTTAAAATCAACTCACAAAAATTTGCCATGCTGGATGTACAAACCACTGTGTACGCTGCCCTTTAACCCCGGCCGCACCTTGGTATGCGCATAAAAATGCCAAAATTTACAATCCCACGAGAAAATCATTGGTCCGACAGCTCGTAATGGTTGCCAAACAGAAATTTAGCATGACATCATGACATATATATGTATATATATATTATATATATTTATATGTATATTTATATATTTATATATTTATATATATATTTATATATATATTTATATATTTATATATATATATTTATATATATTTATATATTTATATATATTTATATTTATATATATATATTTATATATATTCGAATTAAACAGTATCTTACCGATATTATTGCACTTCAAATTCAACGTCAACAAATTCCTCATCCCAGTCAATGCGTCGGTTGGTATTTCAGTTAATTTGTTATGACTGATACTCAAATGAAGCATCGAGTACTCTAAACCTCGAAACGCATCAGCGTTAATGGTACGTATACGGTTGTGATCCAAGTTTAAATGCTTGATACGCAAGTTACGAAACGCACGTGGTCCAATCTAAAATAATATAGTATTTTTAAAAATTATAGAACACAAGAGCGCACGGGTGTTTCAGTACACATTAACCAAATATTCTGGCGTTGCTCGTGACGGCACAGCGTTCAGGTAGTGCTAATTGTTGAACAGTTCAAGAGTAAGCATGTTGGTTTTGTTGCAGATTTCAGTTGTTGCAGTAAAATTGCAAAATTGCAAATAATTTAACCAATATATTCGATTGCAAAAATATGGAAACATTAAAGTGTATGTGTTGTAGCCCAAGTCGTAATTCAGTCAATTCCGAATTGGACTAGCCTAATAGCCAATCAAAAAACAGTATTCCTATCAGCTAATCGCACTCACTTCAATGATATCTGCATTCTGGATTGTTAACTTTCGAATTTCCATGTTGAATGATTTTAGCTTTTCAACTATTCCAGGTCCATCTGGCCCATCGCATTCGATGACCGCTCCATCAACATGATCGTAGCATGTGCATGCGGTTTCAGCTTGCATAAAATCAGGGCAAAACTGAGCATTGGCTGTGTGCCAAATCAGTGTCAAAATTGACAGCACTATTAATTGTTGCATGGTAAATTCGTTATACTATTAAACCCTATAAACGTGAAAATGACGATAAATCAGGGTTGGGTACCGGAAAACAATAGGAAAACGTTATTTCCTGTTTTTCTTTTTTAGAAAAGGTGGAAAAAACGAAACAAAAACGAAAAAAATTCTTAAAAATATATTAATTTAAGTAAATAATTTGCGTAAAATAGCGACAAAACGTCGAAGAAAACTGTACGAAACTGGTTTCTCGTAGGAGTCGTTTCCGAAACGAATTTCGCACAAGTGTCAGGTCGTTGATTTCAAGGTTTTTGTAATAATTGTTTGATTGGGTTTACCAGACGTTTTTGCTGCCTGTGTAGCTAATTTTGAAGGGTACATCCCATTTTTGTCTTGTGTTGTTAGTCGAGTTATTGTGTTAGTATCATTTTGACACCATATTTAGCATTCATTAAAGTCTTTACATTTGTTCGAGCACAAGCACATGTATTTAATTCTTCTATATTTTCTGTTTTTAAGGAAAAATGCCGGAAAAACCGTTTTTCCGTTCGGTTCAAATTTTTCCGAACAGAACTATCCCTGCTATTAATTATTCTATTGTGCTACATTAAAGCAACTAAAAGCTTATACACTGCCAAAAATAGTGAGTCAAATTAATTATTCCCGAAATAGGCTTTTCCGGACTAGACAAACTGAGTCAAATTCGCGTCAACCATAGTCAAATTTGACGCGTTGGTGTCTGTAGTCGGAGGTTTTCCTTGAATTCGAAGTTTTCTGAAACCATTTTTACTAAAACCGTATTTCAGAACTCTAATTCTGTAAACCAAATAACTCATCTTTGAACCATCCAAAAGAGTTCAACTAAACGAGAACATTGTGTTAGTCAAGTCAAAGGCTTAATTTACGAAACTATGGTCCACGCTTTGTTATTTAACTGGTGTTTAAATTGCTTCAAACGACCACTGACATTTCACAAAATTCGTGGCCAATGTTACTTTATGGGGCGTAAACGTAGGTTTAGCGTATTCCTAAGCCTAAACCAAAGCGTTGCAAAATTGAGTTCCTAAGCTTAAGCCTAAGCCTAAGCCTAAACCTAAGCAAAAATATGTAGTCTAGAATCTAAACCTACTCTTTTATAGACCCACCAGAAACATTTGAACGCGCCTTAAAGTAACATGGGCCAAATTCGTTATGCAAACTAAAACATTTGTTACATTTTTCGTTTCAAGAACATTTCAAGTATATCGAACTAATTTAAAATAGACACAAAATTACCCGTGTCTAAAGTGTTATTCATTCATTTTATACGCATAAAATAGCGTTCTGTTTTCGTTTGAGCAAAATTATTGGGCTGTATTTTAGCGATCTCAGTGTTTCACTTTAAAACGTTTTGTGTAGTAAGTTTTTCTCAACGACGCATTAAAACTCATGAACAGAGTTGGTGTTTTTCAAAAAGGATTAATATTTCGTTTTTCTGTTTTAAAAAGTACTTTTTACGCGCAAAATTCAAATGGTATCAAATAATCGCCTATTAGAAACCTTTAAAACTAAATCTTTTAACAAATTTACCGTTGCATAACTTAATGCTTATACACAATAGTAAAACATCAAAGAATGTCCGCTATAAAAGACGGGTGTATTTTGAATCCGAATCAATAGGAGTCTGTACGAAGTGTGGCTGAGTCCACAACGGGGAAAAACTTCAAGTCATAATTAGAAACTCTACTAATCGCTTACATGAAATAAAGTATGTAATTGCTTCATAGATCAAAGAAAGTTCAATACAGAATTTTATTAAGTCCGTAACCAAATACTAGGGTTGGGTATCCTCATCGAGATCCAAAATAAATATCGTCCACTACTCTTGTACTCACTTGACTATATGCATACTCTCGTCTATTTGAGCACGAATTACTCACTCTCAGTTGCATTGAAATCTGCTCAATTAGTAAAAGATTGTTTCTTCTGTTTCAAATATAAACGGTAATGCGTCACATAAACGTGACGTATTAATTTTGCAAATAACTGACAAGTTCACTGCAAAAAATGCTGAGTCAAATTGGCTTCCTTCGAAATAGGCTCTACGGGACTACACAAACTGAGTCAATGTCGACTACGCATTATTTATTAAATCACTGGGTTAATGTAAAACGAGCTTCGCAATATAAACACAGAGTTTCCCTTGATTTGAGCGTAGAATATCAAGATTATCCCTAAAAGCCAAACTGCCAACTGCATGCAATCAGTAAGCATTTTAGTAAAATGTAACCATGTAAGGATTTTGTGCAAACTTAATGCAAGCAAATCCAGTAGGTGTATTAGTTACACTCATAATACAATAGATTTATATGGATTAAGTGCATTTCTTCAATATCCAACTGTGGGCCGATGTAAAGATCAGGGGCGGAACGTCTTACTGTGGGGAGTAGAATAGAGTAAGCTTGAGCTTTCGACTAATTTTATTGCTCGGCTTGGGCTTAAGCTTAGCCTTAGGCTTAGGAATTTGCTCATTCTGACGCTTAGGCTTTAAGGCTTAGGAATATGCTTCTAACACTGTTCTGCCCCTGTTCTTTACATTGGCCCAACTTAGCGAATAGGTAATACTTGCAAATGTCCCAATCTGTAGACAGCTTCTTAAATCTCGGATAGACGCAGATGAATTTATGGCTTCTAAATCATCATAATTTGGACGCAAAATAGCTAGGGCAGTAACACCGGCTATAGTCAATTAAGTAGACAACTATAGTCCAAATATCAGTAATGGATTATGTTTTCTTAATCGTATTTTCTTCTCGAGCCAAATTTTTTGACAGATTTTTATGACTCAACTCAATTTACGCAATCGCATACCTTGTGTTCGCTCTGGGTGACGCAAACAACAAATCTCAAGAATCAAACAACACCAAACACAGAAAATGTATTTGTTGCGATTGGAGTATTACGTCGGTAAATAATTATTCGATTTAAGGTTTATAGTATTGTATAGGTTGACCTCAAAAAATATAGTGTCAAGTAATTTGACAACGCGATCTGTCAGTATGAGTTTGATGACAATTATTTTTCAGTATATTTTTTCAATGGCAGGTATATGCGTATATATTTGAAAATTACTGAAACTATCTCAAATAAAATAATAAAAAGAAACAATATCTGTTCGTGTTCATATTGGTTTGTCCCGTTTTATGAAAATTAAATCGCGAAAATAACAGAAAAATCTAGAATTTCCAGAAAATTTTCTGTAAAGCACGGACCAATCAAGCGTCAACGACGATTTTATGGGCCAATATTTTCGGGTGATGCCGCAAACCTCTGGAAATACAACATTAATAGTACCATGTGCATAAACGTGTCGTGTTAATTGACCCAAGTTAACATTTGACATAGTGATTTTTTGAAACTTATATATATATACTTCAATATGTGTTTTTCATTTCCGTTCCCGTTATTATGATCACTATCCGTTTCCGTTCCTGTTTCTGTTATGTTGATCACTATATGTTTCCGTTTCCGTTATTTTTACTACCCGTTTACACCCTGGACCCTAGCCTAAGTATAACCAAAAGGGCCTATGTTACTTTAAGGGGCGTAACAGTAGATTAAGCGTATTCCTAAGCCTAAGATTAAGCCTAAGCGTTGCAAGAATGTGTTCTTAAGCGTAAGCCTAAACCTAAACCTAAACCTAAGCAAAAAAATGTCATCTAGAATCTAAACTTACTCTTTTATGAACCCACCAGAAACCTGGACGCCCCTTAAAGTAACATGGGCCACAAAAAGTATTTTAGGCAGTACTCAAGAGTTAAAAGTTTGTTGAAAATATATTAACGTTCTGAAACAGTAACGTTATTCCGTAGACCAAAAATCACATTTGTCAACTGCTTTGTTCGTTAGCACATCTTCAAACATAATTTAATGCAACTTATAAGATAAAACGGTGCCCATGAATAAATAAAGTTACTACCATTAGAAGACAACGCATTTACAGTTAGCAACAAAGTGCAATATTTGCCATACAATTGCAAAATTCGAACAGATATTGCATTTCGCAAAACTAGCGTGAACTAGAAAACTACTGTTTGATTCGCGTATTGCAAACAGAAATTGTAACGGACAAATTGCGAAACTATGATGAATATCAAGATGTTATGAAAAGAAAAAAAGTGTTACGCAACGAAGAATGTTTAAGCGACAACGACGGCGTTCTGTTGGTCATCAGCCGAACAGCGAAAATAAGTTTTTATTTGTATGCAACTTTCACTTTGGTATCGCGTTTAGTACGACCATACCACCAAAATGTTATATGGGACGATATGCGGTGTGCTCAGCAAGTTGCTGGTACATGAGAAATTTTATAGACACGCTGAATCGGCTTTGTATACAACAGAAACGCCGTTGATTGCAACAAAAACGCGGACCAACCGAAACGTTTCAAATTATTACACAATCAATCAGACATATTTCATAAAAATTATTCTATTTTAACGAAAATCTATATTTTAAAATGAACGGTTATAACAGTGGCCGATTGTGGTGCGACACAGCTACGGAACGGCAAACGCCGCAAGTTGCTGTGAATCAATAGTAAAATTTGCATCAGCGTTTAGATATTAAAATACAATTTGGTATGAACATTTTGGTAGAAAACGTAGAAAATATGTGTCTTATTCATCCGTTGCAACAACTACTGACTGCAATAGCGTCAATATTCGTGACACTGGTTAAATATTGGTTTCATGATTTTGCTGCAGATGCACGAAATGTATTTGTATTTTTCGTTTCAATATGTGCTCTACAGAGGCGGATGCAAAAATTTTTGACGGGGGGGGGGCGGCTGGCAAATGAACCGCAAAAATTGTACGGTGGGGACCTTATCATTTTACGACTAAAAAATTTTGTCAGGGCGAAAAATTGTACGCTACCTTACCAGTTTATCCCAAAAAATCCTGCAGGAAACAATGGTTTTTTACAAAAATTTTTTCTGAGCGGAAAAATTGTAAGGTAGGGACGTTACCAGTTTAACACAAAAAATTTCTGACGGGAGGGGGCGTACCAACGCCTCTCTGGATTCGCTAGTGCTGCTCTACGCAATGTTTCATGAGTACTGGCATTTGTACAACAAAGTGTTTGACACCTGATATATCGCTCAATTGATTTATAAGTGAAACAGCAATTTTAAATACAGTTACCGGCCGAAAACAGAATGATCTGGTATGACTGCACGAAGAACAAAAACAACCGGTTTATATTAACTGCTGACCAGGGTTACTGGTAAATGAGCGATTATTTAAAATAAACATGACATGATACTACACAATTCGAGTGCATTTTGACACAAAATAGTTGCTTGTGCACTACTTCTCGTCAGCGGTTTGGGTTTTAATGTTGAAAGTTAGGCTTACGCTTGAATTCACAGAAAGACCTTGTAATAAGCCTTTGTCTAAGCCGTTTCCTAAGCCTAAGCCCGAGCCATAGTTTTGAAGCGAAAGTTTTTGTTAAAGAAAGCTGAACCTATCATAATGCCTACGCACCTCATTTTTGGTTTAACAAATATGCTTGGAAATTTAATTACTTCAGAATTTTCTAAGGGTAAGGTTAAACTAAAAGCTGAATTTTGCACAGGTAAAGATTAATTTTTAAATCGTACGTGCACACTCGGTAATGTGGAATTAAAATTATTTAAATTATTTAAAACCGATGACCTTAGCTCGTTGACATGATCAGAATAAACAACGGTTTACCCATGCTCGTAGCCAAGGGGGGGCCAGGGTGGGCTCAGCTCCCCTTAAAAAATTTTGGCCCCTCAAGAAAATTTTCAACCTTGCTTATAAGTCAAAGAATACCCTTGTATGCCTTTCCTGAACAATTTTTAGTCCCCCCAAGCAAGGTGAGCTGGCGACGGGCGCGCGTTTACCAATACGCTAAAGCAGCATACAGAAATTGTTACTGAGCCCTGGACTGATGCCATATGCCTACTAAATTAGTAATTAACCTAAATAATTGCAATTTGGCCAACGAAATATATACAGAGCTTAATATGAAAACTGTCAACTTGGCCACGAAAAATAGTGACGCTTTCATGAAAGTTAACTGATTTCAAATATGTCATATTCATGTTTTTATTGTTTATATATATGTTTATTAAAGTTGTTGGTTTATTGCTATAGAGCGTTAATGGGTCAGCGTCATTCAAGTTTATGGCAATTTTGCATGTGCTACTGGTATATTAAGTATTACTAGCTTTTTATAGTAATTGGTGTCTTTGATTTGTGTTTAATCTGCGAAAGAACCATATAGCACCATTGAAACACGATATTTTGCTTGAAAAAGTGGTCCATGTATAGAACAGGGCCGGATCGTTTTCCAGAGGGGCTATAATAGGGTCAGTTTAAGCTTTAGACTAATTTTTTTGCTTAGGCTTATGCTTAGGTTTAGGCGTAGGCTTAGGAATAGGCTCATCCGTACGCTTAGGCTTAGGCTTAGGCTTAAGAATATGTTTATACTACTGGTCCGGCCGTGTTCTGGGCCAAAAAAGTTATACGGGTGATGTTGTATGAATAAGACGGTTTTAACAAGAAATATCCCTCAATAGTACATAAAATTAATGTCGCTAACTTAAAGCTGGTTACCATCAAACGAACCTGTATAATTTGGCTTTATTGCGGTCCTATTCGTGGTCTTTGGTGCAAAATTGTATGGTTCACAAACTTTTATGCCGCAAACCTTTTCTTAGTGGCAATATCGGTAATAGCTGATTTTTTTATGCTGTTAGCATAATGGTTTTTCAGCGCAGTATTATTTTATTCCGTGGTCAAGTTTTGTGTCCAAATTAGGTCAACACCTCTGTTACATAGTCCAATATCTTGAAATATTTATTATTAAAGCTGAAACGGCGCAGAGAAAATTGGTAAATTGACAATCGTTGTAGCTATTTTTTGCGCTTAATGTATAAATACATATTATACCTCGAAATGGGGATCCTCACACCTGGCCCCTCAAAAAAAAATTTCAAAATAAGTATTTTTTTGCCTTCAAACTTTTTTAATTTGACTGAATTCTTTCGCCGTTTTCCCAAAAACGGTGAACAAGCGAATCGGTGTCTTAAGCATTTGTTCGTTATCGTCACTGTCGTATTGGCATATAAACACTTTCATTCATTTCGACGCTCAAAATGTTTATTGTAGCCACCAAAGCAGCTGCTTGAAAGGTAAGCCTATCCTGCAGGTGTATTTAGCTTGCGCGTGAGCTACGCACCACTCAAAATTCACAACCGCCCTACGCTGGTAGTAGATATTTCTTTAAAGTTGTTCAATTAACATTTAACTCAATTCGTTTGAAAATTTTCTAAAATTAAAAATATACCTATGGTTATTGTCCAAAACTACCTTACCGATACCCTGATTTTTCTGATACTGATATATCAGTTCAATACTGATATAAACTTTTCAGGTACACAGCATATCTGGAGATGGTATTGTTCTTCGGTGGATGTGTTAGCCCATGTAAAGATCAGGGGCCGAACGCTTTTCTGTTGGACTGCAACAGAGTAAACTGAAGCTTTAGACTATTTTTTTGCTTGGCTTAGGCTTAGGCTTAGGAATATGCACATTCTTACGCTTATGCTTACGCTTAGGTTTAGGAGTATGCTTTTAATACTGTTCTGTTCCTGTTCTTTACATTGACCGATGCGTTGAACATACCTATTCAATCACTTTATGTTGTTATAAACTTGTCTGAAATCTGATATTCATAGACAAATCATACTTGCAAAACTGAGTCAAATTCGACTCCGCCAGAGTCAAACATGCGACTCAGTGAGTCGAATTTGACTCTGGCGTTGTCGAATTTGACTCGGTTTGTGTAGTCCCGCAGAGCTTTTTTTGGACAGAGTCAATGTGACTCACCATTTTTTGCAGTGCACGTAAACCATTGCGGAACTCGCCGCTGGCTTGAGATTTCGGAAAATGCCACACTTGAAAGACAAGTGACTGTTTCAAATTTCTATAGTCTTTTCTTTACGGCATTTAATTTTTGTATTTTGGAAAACTTTATGACAACAGAAATAACTATTATAATTTTTAAAACGCCTTTTTACGGCGTGCGTTTTACTGTTAAGTTTATCCTATAATACCACCACCATGGCGCAGGTACGGCACATGAGGGTTTTTTGTGATTATAGGTCCTTAAAGCTACTGAGAAGCACAAGAAACTTTCGTGGTTTTCTTTTATTTTATGAACCGAAACGGTTTTGAGCGTCGTTTCTTTGCTGTTTTGAGACATTTTTGGGCCCAAAGCGACCGCTGTGTGAATGAGTTTCTTGATGTGTGTCTTGTATATAAGTTCTTTTTAAATAATTAATATGCTAATATATATTTTGGTCAATTTTGCGCAATGTCCTCATTATGACGTTTCCGTACGGTTAACACATGGTAAATTTTGGCGTTTCCAAGTGTAGAAATAAATAAATACACTCGCGGTGCAAATTTCGGACAATGTAAAGAACAGGGGCGGAACAGTATTTATAAGCATATTTTTTAAGCCTAAACCTAAGCTTAATCCTAACACTAAGCGTAAGAATGAGTTGTTTATTATTCCTAAGCTAAAGCCGAAAGCCTAAGCCTAAGCCAAGCCAAAAATTTATTCTAAGCCATTTAATCTTACTCGATTCTAGTAACACAGAAAAACGTTCCGCCCCTGATCTTTACATGGGCGGAAATGTCTAAGTCATCTATAGATCAAATTAGCCTGCGTAGCTTTGCGATTTAGCGTTGGGGGACCAGGGTAATTTGGACGTCGATGTTCGAGACCCAAGACATCAGCAGCAAAATTTGAATATAGGCTTGAGAACAGCAGTCATGGGTTTAAGTTTAAAATTAATGGTCATATTCGTCTAGTGTAAATAAATATACTCAGATTGTTTAGGTTGTTTTCAACGAACCAGTTTTGTGGCTCAATTAGTAAAACAAACAAAGTTCGTCCGGAATGCGGCAAGTAATGGGCTTGTATAAATGGTTTGGTAGCATCAAAGTAATAAACCTATGGTATTAGCCAATGTTGGCGTCAACCAATGCGAAGCTATCCTTGTTTCCCAAGATTTGCCGATTAGTTTCAAATTTGTGTATTAATAAAATCAAGAGTGCGTGATACAAGAGTGTGCAACTCTTTGGGTTCCGCATGGTATAAAATTTACCACCAGGCGTTGCGTTTTTGGCCGACCCTCTCTCTTGTTTAGAGGCGGGTCGCAATCACATGCAATAAACCTAAATTAAACTATAAGCCGAGCAAATTTTACTGCCGGATACATAATGTGCCACGGTTCGAACAGGTTTTACAACCATCTAAATAAAGGGTGGGTGTAGGCCAAAACACAACGCATGTCGGATACATTCTTTGCTACACAGAATATGCCCAGTTGCACACTCTTGTTAAATAGCGATTATTCGCTCTTGATGAAATTAACTGCCATTTATTTTGAAACGTTCTTCAGTTGCTGATAACGTTGCAATGTTTTTTGTCGTTTGAACAGCAATCAAAGCGTAAAGGTGGTACGTTACAAAGAAATAACCGAATACGTTTCATGATAAGTTAGCTCTGTGGCACAAAGCTATGCGAAATATTTGTTTTGCCCGTTACCCATGAACAATTTGGCGTAGTTTGTGTAGCAAACTTAAGCTTAAGCATATGTTTAGCCTGCGGTTATACTCCGTGAAAATTACAAATTTATTGTACAACAAAACAATATATTTGAAGTAATTTAACTCTTTTGTAAACCGCTCGGGTGGTGAAACCACACTATTAATACACAAGTTATGCTTAAGTACTCGTTAAGTCAGCGACTTTACGTAAGTTAAATGTATACTTAACTTTTCGAACAAAAACAAAAATCCAAATTTTGTCCAAACGCTATATTAAAGATCGAAGAATAATACTATTCTATATCAAGAGTGGATAAATAATGTGCAACTCTTGGGTCCCGCATGGTGCAAAATGTACCACCCGGGCGTTGCGTTTTTGGCCAACCCACCTTATTTAGAGGGGGTCGCTATCACATGAATACCCTTAATTTAAACTATAATGATACCATGTTTGACGCCGCATACATACAGTGTCATGGACCGCACCGGATGTACCCCTCTAAATGAAGGTCATAGGACAAAAACGCAACGCGTGCCGGATACATTTTTTTCTACACAGAATGTGCCCAGTTGCACACTATTGTAAAGAGTCATTATCGACTCTTGTTTATATTAGCTGAATACCCTGCATCTGCAATTTCAAGTGGCCCAAGGTTATCATGCGCAGGCGGCAATCTCTACGCGACCAATCACGTTCAGCGATTTAGATGAACTCTACAATGACAAGTGCCGTCCGCCAGTATTTTCATGCAGCTGCGAGTCTCTGGGTCCGGATATGGAAACAATTGAAGGATCGTACACAGGTTGAATTCATGAAATTTACCGAATACAAACGCTAGGAATTTTAGATATGAGTGACTGATGCCTGTACGAAGCGGAATTCACTCGCAGCCAATGAATCTCCCTGGATCCGTTCCAGAGTCTTTAGTAGCGTTCGATATAATAGTCCTTAAAAGATCTTTGATCTCAACACTAATCAGTGTTGGCTGTTTTTGAATTGTCGCGTCAATAGTGGCTGACATCTTATCGTTTCGCGAAGGCAATATTATTGGTAATTCGGCGTTCTGAATTTAAAACCGAGACGACAGATATAGACCTATGGATGGGCCAATGTTACTTTCAGGGGCGTAACAGTAGATTAAGCGTAATCCTAAGCCTAACTCTAGGCCTAAAAAATGCAAAAACCTATTCCTAAGCCTAAGCCTAAGCCTAAGCAAAAAATGTAATCTAAAACCTAAAGGTGCTTTTAAAGCGCAACAAATGCTGAGAAGTTGTTGCAATTGCAAGCTTCTTTGTAGCAGCTGACTTTAATTTTTGAGTTGATTTCTTGGCAAGAGACTTTGTTTAAGGTTAATCAGGCATTAATCAAATTTTAGGACAACCACACATTTTAAAAGTTTTCTGTGTTGTTTCATAACATTTCAAAATTGATAACAATGCTTAAAATCCTTAGAATATTTCTATAAATTAATTATTATTCCGATCGACTTCAAATATAATATTATTGGCCATATTATTAATAGTTCGGCCAATGTAAAGAACAGGGGCGGAACAGTATTATAAGCATATTCCTAAGCCTAAGCCTAAGCGTAAGATTGAGCATATACATAAGCCTAAGCCTAAGCCCTTACGCGAAGCAAAAAAGATAGTTTAAAGCTTAAGCTTACTGTTTTCTAGTCCCGCAGAAAAACATTCCGCCCCTGATCTTTACTTGGGCCAATAGTTTGATGTTTTCGTTGAAACTAAAATTAATATTTATTCCACTTGCTTTCATTTTAACGTCAAATTGCGTTAAGTTCCGCTTGGTCAAGAGATGTACGGTCCGTGTATGTTTTCCTTCACCAAGTTCTTAGTTTTGCAAACTTTCACAGTGCATATAAACTACTGAAGGAATCATACTTTGGTTAATTAATTCCGTTACAGAACGTTATGTTTACCGAACTTTATTTGGTCCAGGAACCATTTACCTACTCTGATGAGAAATAATTGATATTTAATTAGGGTATTGACTCCTGCTGTTTTTTGCTCAAGTAAAGACTTTCTGTTTTATACCCATTTCCTCTTATTCGGGTCACTATAGTATGTGTTATATATATGTAATATACTGTAGTGACCCGAATAAGAGGGGGACTGATATTTATTTGGCCTCTAAAGAGAATATCCCCTTGTTATTCGGTTACCCCTGTTAGTTATTTTTAACCCACGCTCCGCGTCCCTTTGTTACTGATATATATCCGGTACTGCAATTATCCGTTGAACTAAACGTTTATTTGTCTTGTGTCAATAGCTTGAGCGATAAACAAGGTTATACTTAGGAATGTACTTTCAAAATTTAAGTACGCTTTAAAGTTTCGAACTCAAGTTATTTCGTCCTGGAGTCATTTATGTGCTACAATTAGGGTTATTTGACATTTATGGACTCTAATTAGCTTTTAGGGACTCTATGCGCTTACGGACTCTTATTAGGGGATGCAGACTCCCATTGATTCGGACTCAAAATGGGGACCCCCTCATATTATCCCTCCCCCTCTTATTCGGGTCAATACAGTAAATAAATAAATATATATATATAAATATATATATGACAATTATTATGTATAGTTCATTAATTCTTTTGATTTTTTAAAATTAGGTTTTATTTTGACATAATTTCAATATGTCATGTTGACATTTTTATTCCTGCAACGTTCAATCGGTCTTGCGTGAAAAACATATCGTGTCTTGAGACATAAGATAATCGCTGTGTATCAGTGTTTTCCTTTGCGAGCTTTAAACGGGTGTAATTTTATTGACACTGTCAATAAATCTATAAAATGTGATAACAGTGTCTAGGAGCTTGAAGTTTGTTAGTAGACCACAACGAAAAACTGGTCAAAGCTGTTTCAATCAGAGCTGCACGATACCCGCAGGTACCCACGGGTACCCACGGGTACATGCGGGTAACGCGGGTACGTGTAGGAAAATTTTGGCGCTGGTATATATGCCCGCCGGTAAAAATTTCAAAGCGCAGGTAAAAATTTGTATTTTTTTGCCTGCCAAAGATTTTCATAAGAAACTTGAAACCAGATAATGTAGAAAAACTTGAATATATAAACTGTTTTTACCGTATGAGTGAAAAATAAGTACTCCTGAAATGTGCTGTTAAATCGAAAAATATTTGAGACTTTTGAAAGGCAGCAACAATAGAAGAACGAATAAGGGCAGATAATGTCGGTAACGGTAAACCAACTTTGCACAGGTAAAGACGGGTAACGGTTAGAGTTACTTTGAGCGGGTATACTCGTGAGTAAAAAAATAAAATTTCCGTGGTTAAAGCGCAACGCAGGTAAAAAATATTTACCCATTCACATCTCTGATTCGAATTATGATTACGCTAAAATAGGAACCAGACAAATTTTTTGGCGAATTTTCCGCTAATCAGCTGTTGAAATCAGACTGAAAGGCTGCTCACAAGTGTTCGTTGATAAACTCGAGCCGACTAGCTTCTACCACAAGTTCAGACGCTAAAATCTTCGATACCTTGATGCCGGAGCAGAACAGTTACTATAATTTTTTAGATGTTGGTTTGGCAGGTATCATGATTCCTAAACTGGCTGAAATGTTAGTGGTAATTTAGCGGTTCCAATTTTATTGTGCAATTCAGAGCCGTCCTTGACTCGTTTAAGATTACGGTAGCGATGTACCGCTTATGTTTTATGTCAGTACATAACTGCTGCCGTTTAGGGCCCATGTAAAGATCAGGAGTGGATTGTTTTTCTGTGGGACTATAAAAGAGTAAGCTTAAAAGTTTTAGACTAATTTTTTTACTTGCTTAGGCTTAGGCTTGCGCTTAGGATTAGGAATATGCTCATTCTTATGTTTAGGCTTAGGCGTGCGCTTAGGTTAGGCTTCGGAATATGCTTTACAATAATGTTGCGCCCCTGTTGTTTACATTAGCCCAATTTAGAAATCTAAGAAAGCGTTTGCTAATGTGCTTCTAATCGGTGTATGACTCATTTCCCATCGACTTTCCCATTGAAACGACATGCCAGGAACAAAAATGGTTATTTGAGGATATTTGACGATCTTAGTTATGTCTTTTGTGTTTCTTTTTTCACATAGATTATAGGCATACTAACCTTGTCTAATTGAAATTGTAGACTCATGATGCCTCCATAATATAAAGCAAAGCTCTTAGTTTCTTGTTATGACAGCGGCCGCTATTTGGCGGTTCTTTGGTTTTGCTCCAAAATTTAAGTATTTACATAAGTCGTCGACGTAAGCAATTACTGAAGTATAACTTAAATAAATACTTAAGTAAGATTTCAGAAACCCACTCATGGGCCCTTACATTTAATGGTATCTGCAATTATATTTAAACTACATCGTATCAGATATACGCATATTGTACCAATAGCGAAACAAAACGTTTCGCCAATCACATTTCTCAACAGGTTATAGCAAATATTTCCAACCATGACCCAGTACATCCATATTCGTAGCCTACACTCGGCACATCCGGTGCCGACAATTTCAATATCGCCCTACCAACAGCAAGAATTTACTCCATGCGATATATTTGTTCCACGCGGACCACAAGCATCGTCAAAACAAGCCCGAGACAACTTTCTCCATCAATGTCATCGGCTTTTTTTGCCCCGCGTTTCCAAGACAAATTTGAGCAATTATCAGTTGCCAACAGACGCTGAGATTGTTTGCGATACAACTAATTTGTTGCCAAAACCACTACAACGTAACTTGACGCAAACGATTGCAAGCGAATTTCACACAAGTCGGCGTATACTGGTTGCGCTAGTAATACTGCCACGGTTGATTTTGCCTCAATTTGACGCACTGCATTATATGAGCATTACATCGGCGGGTTCAAATCGATCTGCCACGTATTGTCAACGTTTACCTCAATTAAACCAAATTATCGATACAACTTTACGTTGGGATTCAACCAGCGCCCTGTACTACGCCAGTAATTTCAGCCGGATTCTAGCGGAACGGTGGTTTTCGTTTGATCTTTGCCGAAAAAATGTCCTGCTAGTGTTGTTTGTTCACGGCGCTGTGACCAAATCGTCACACCCTCACGAAATTAAATCAATAATCAGAGGACCAATTTTGTCGATTGCTCCGAGTCACGTTTTTCGCTCAACTGCTCTTCCTCGAGTTCGACTCGATCGCGTTGAGTATCGTGTTACTCAGTGTGTTGTGACTGAACCTCGGTCGTATATGTATATTGCGCTTGCAGCGTTAGAATCGGTCAAGTACTTGCTGGATCGATGGGAACAACAGTACGGTTCCGCTAAACTGCATACAATTCCTCAATGGGCGATAACAACATTTGGCGCATGTGTTTGTCTGAGTTCATTGGCACTACTGCTAGATTGGGCGTTCGTGACTCGAAGCTCGCTCAGGTCGTCTAGTGGCACCGGAAACGGAGCAAGTGGAAAGAAAGCCGTCGGCTTAATTGCGACAATGATGAAAAAAAATCAAAAAGAATGATGGATTGTTCCACATCGAAGGGTGTTTCCGCGTCAAAATTTCTATACCAGAAATTTTGCACGCGAACTAAGTAATTTGCGTTTAAATACTAAAATTAGAGCTGTCTTTACTCTCGTTAGCATTCGCTAAAATCATGTCGTAAAATGTATTTCGCTAGAAAAATTTCAATATTTCATGATTTTGCAATTTTTCAGCACTGACTTTGTAGAGTACGCCTCACATAGTTGATACGCTAATGTGCCGGTTTTTAGCCGCAATATCTTGCTCGCAGTGGTTAAATTTTGTAAGCTATCGTACCCGATTTATTTAATATTTTGCTTAAGTGCTTGCTGCATTTCGCAGTTTGTTCAGGTATCCTGAATGACAGCTGTAAATCGTGCGAAGCCTACACTCCAAAAACATAAACTTAATTTATAGCTTAATTAAACTGGAATATTAGTTTAAGTAAAACTTAAATGGCTGGACGGACTAACTAAAGTAAACTTATTTTCAGTTAAAGTAACAAATCCATCTCAGAAATTATGTGTATCCAAGAGTTCATTCAGTTTGGCTTCAACTGAAAATATGTTACGTTTTAAATGAGTTTAAGTATAAAACTACCTGTTAGTTTAATTAATCTAGAAATTTAGTTTAATGCTGCTGGATTACCTTAAACTTATTTCAAGCTAGTTTAAGCTTTTAGAGAGTATATGCAGTTTTAGCTTGTTCTCATGAATATGCTTCAAAAATACCTATTCTAATCGCTTAAAAACTTACCTTGTTCTATTCCACGAACTCATGAAATCTTGCAACAGTGACAATTGTAAAATTTAACTAAGTATAGTCTATATGTGTTAATCCATGAATGTGTTCTAGACATGTAATGCATTCGTACATTTCCTCTACAACCCTAAGGAGAAGCTTAAACCAAACCATAATCCTACGACTAAGTCATGTCAAAAAGCAACAAATTGCAGAAACTGCAGGAAACGGAACGTGCAAACGTTTATATACGTTTATGTCACCGCTATTGACCTCTTTTGCCGGCTATTGATTTTATAAGGCAATTCAATTTTAGAGCGATACTAGGATGCAAACTGAGTTTCTTAACCTAAATATGTTATTTCAATAATATAGTATTCCTACAATCACGCTTTGCGTGTTCGTTTAGTGTTACATACTGCAGAGGGTGTTTTCATATATAAATAAATGTTACATCCGGAACCGTAACGGAAATGTGCCAGTGTGTATACATAAGTGGCAAAATTTATATTAGACTGATAGCGGTACTGTACTGAGTCGAATAAGAGAGGGGTGAAAAGATGGGGATCCCTATTTTAAGTCCCATTGAATAGGAGTCCGTATCCCTAATACGAGTCTGTAAGCGGATAGAGTGTCCCTAAACCCTAATTAGAATCCATAAATGTCAATTATCCCTAATTGTAGCGCATAAAGACTCCAGGACCAAATAAAATTCACTTCGAAACTTTAAAGCGTGCTTAAACGTTAAATTCAACGAATAGCTGCAATATCGGATATATATCAGTAAGGAAGGGTGATGGAGGGCTGGTTAAAAATAAATAACAGTCCGTAACCGAAAAACAAGGGGGGGTGCCTCTGGCGAGGCCATATAAATATCAGTCCCCTTCTTATTCGGGTCACTACAGTATCCTGTAGCCGAAGGAACACAAGCGTAGATCCTTTAACAGAGATCTGAACCAAAACAGTTTCATTAAGATTTTGGACTAAAATTGCGTTTGGCTTTTCGTTCGCTTTGCTCTAGAGCTTTTCTCAATTATATAAAGCGCGGCTTTACCCATTAAGAAGTTGCTGGATCTGTCGCTGTTTTTGATGCATGCCGATTTATTTGTACCGGAAAGTGCAAATCAGTGACAGATACAGAATCTTCTAACCGTGCAGGCGCACAGTATATAGTAAAAGAAACTTCGCGAATGACAAACCAAACGCAGTATTCGCAGGGCCGAAGCAGCCACCCTCCATATCACCCGTTTGGGGGCCCCCACCCCTAAATGGGCCCCACCCTAAGCGATTGAAACAAAAACCGCCGAAGTTTTAAAATGCGCCTGGCTTCACGCTCGCTTTGATCTCGAGTTTGGGAGAAGCCCCAGTCCTGTCTGCACCGGCACTGAGTATTCGTGGCGCAATGGAGTAAAGAAGTGTGTGAGAACAATGCCTAACCATATTTTAAGCTACTTTCCTCCGTTAAAAATTCGAACGAACAATGGCAGTTTATTACGAAGCATTGGATCACAAACACAAATAAATAAATCGTAAACAATGGTTAAACACTTGGCTTTTGTACAAATTCCTCACAAGATTTATATATGCTTAAGCTTAGGCTTAGGAAAATGCTTAGAAAAAAGATTAAGAAACAAAAACTGGATGGCTTAAACAAAAATTATACAAGAAGCTGACATTTTACCAAACTATTAATGCTATGACTACAGGAGGTAAATTACAACATTTATTCAAAAAGATTGAACTGTTTATATGTTGCCTTGAAATCTAAAATTATTATTAAGTGTACTCAAATTGTTAAATTCAGAACATCGTCTAACAATTCTAAAACCGCTGTACACTGCAAAAAATGATGAGTCAAATTGACTCTCTCCGAAATAGGCTCTACGCTACTATACAAACTAACTAAGGTTTTAGGCTCAGGTAGGTAAACGCCTTTTCTTAAGCCCAAGCCTAAGTGTTACTTTTGTAGATGTCGGAGTCGAATTTGACTCAGTTTGTGTAGTCCTGTAGAGTCTATTTCAGAGATCTTCAACTGATAGGCATTAAGGTGTAAACTAAAAACGCGTTCAATCCGAAGAAGGAACGGTTACCCCAGCTTAAATTATTTTATTTCCAGTT
Organism: Enoplolaimus lenunculus; assembly: GCA_030248215.1. Lineage (NCBI taxonomy): Eukaryota > Metazoa > Nematoda > Enoplea > Enoplida > Thoracostomopsidae > Enoplolaimus > Enoplolaimus lenunculus. The sequence goes on along the minus strand of JASANG010001255.1, from coordinate 35,847 downwards.
TATCACGTTATATAAATACATAAATATATTTATTTAGTATTAATTGAAACACAACTACAAACAGCTACAACACTAAAAACAATATATAAACCGTAGGTTATAAAAATTTAAAAGCGACATAATCATACGCCTCCGGGTGCACCGCATAAAACGAAAAAGGAAACGATTAGTATAACACGTTCAACGTTACACTGCAAAAACTGGTGAGTCAATTTGACTCTCTCCGAAATAGGCTCTACGGGACTACAAAAAATGAGTCAAATTAGATGCCACTAGAATCAAACGTGCGACTCAGTGGTTTAATTGGACGCCATCAGAGTCAAACGTGCGACTCAGTGAGTCGAATTTGACTCCGGTAGAGTTGAATTTGACTCAGTTTGTGTATCCCCGTAGAATCTATGTCGGAGAGAGAGTCAATTTGAGTCACTATTTTTTGCAGTGTACCAATTTAAATATGCTCAATTACGACTAAACTATGCCATAAACCAAATTATTAAAGTCAAATTTAAAGCAAGTTCGATGTTGGAAAACCAGCAATTGAAAGTTTTTTCCCATTAACAGTAAAACCCGCTGTTTGATCCTAGTAATAAGTAGTGTATCGGCCAAAATACCGTGGGTAATAGCTTGTACCATAGTGCGATGGTAAAAATGTCGTCCACGGTCGACTATAGTACCCATAATCGAGGTACGCCGAATACGGCAATACCCTTGGTTTAGCATCGGTGTACCAGTACGGCCAGCTTAAGTATCGATTATGATACAGATAACTTCGTGTAGGGTAATAATAATCTTCGTACGGTGTAGTATGGGTCAGAGGGTGACTATAGTAATAATTATAAGGATAATATGAATATTTCGAGTACACAGGATGCGTCGCGTATGCTTGATACCACGGTCGATAGTATGGTAACGAGTGAATATAGGGCGACAGATAGCGATCAGAGGTACGATGGTACGTATCATAAACGGTTGTTGGTGTTAAATCAACCGATTGAGCACGTCGCAGTGGAAACTTTGACTCCGGGACAGTGATAATATGACTATTTGTTGCAGGTGATCTATATATGGTGACTATGGAAGCACTTCTGGAACGTCGAACACGGCGCATATTTGAAAAAAAACTGTAAGATTCTTGTAATATTTGTATTTTAAATGATGCTTATCTGAAATCAAGACTGTTTGGTTTTAGCTTTATAATCCTTATTTGGTACAGGCAACATGTGCTTTAAAGAAGCAAAGGTTTGCAGTTTAGCTGTCGGATCCAAGGGTTTCGATTGTTGATTTCGAATCTGCTAGGGTTTTCTGTATATTGTCATGTTAAAAATGTGGGCATAAGTGTATACAGAAGTAATTAATAGACGGTATATATCACTTGAAAATATACTGTAGAAACGAGGAAACGGTTCTTTTTAAACCGTTAACTCGATCAATCTTAGAGGTCAAATAAATTTTCTCGCTTGCTATTCTCGATTGCGAACAACTTTTGCCCCAAAGTATCTTCTACCGCGATGCATTCCTGAATGGGGGTTAAATTCTCAACATTTCACTAAAAGTTAGTTGTGCGCTAAATAAAGCGTTGATTTAGAGGCTTAAACATCAAAAATGGTACTGTTTTAAGGGCCCATGTATAGAACAAGGCCGGATGGTTTTACGGAGGGGCTATAATAGAGTCAGTTTAAGCATTAGACTAATTTTGTGTTTAGGCTTAGGCTTAGACTTAGGCTTAGGAATAGGCTCATCCATACGCTTAGGCTTAGGCTTAGGAATATGCGCATACTACTGTTCCGGCCATGTTCTATACATAGGCCGTTTTAAGCATACTTAAAATGCAATTAATTCGCAAGATTAGCGTTTATTTAAACAAGCAAACTCATGCTTAGACAACAAATTAGAGATGAAGTTTGAAAAATAAGCAAACTATTTTATAGATTTTTAGTTTCTTAAGTATGAGCTTTAATCATAATTCAAAAAATTCAGTTCAAAGAATGTAAATAAAGCGTATAAACGGAAATCGTTCCAGGATGCGGCCAATGTAAAAAACAAGGGCGGAATAGTATTACAAGTGTAAGCCGTAACCGAAAACCGGGGTGCGACCCTAGGGAGAGACTAAATAAATACCAGTCCCCACTCCTATTCCGGTCACTACAGTAGATGTACCCTAGTGGTCTAAAAGTATAACGGCTTCTACTGGCCAATTTGCTATAAACTAAACAAGACTAGTACATACTACCCTATACAACAAAGCCCATATTCTCAAATGTGTGTAGCACCTATTACCAGTTGGTGATAAGTTGTTGTACGAATCAAGGAATGTTGACGTTTAAAAGTTAGCGCATTTTATTCCTTGCGGTTTTCTCTACTTCTCTGCAAATTTTGAGTCCTGCAATTGCAACAGTTCGTTAGTTTGAGAACCGATTACTAAACTGGTAATAGATGCTATATGCATTCGAGAATATGAGCCCTAGTGAAAGCAACAAATAACCGTGCAAAACGGCAAACTGATAGTTAAAAGCTAAATATTAAACATGAAACTATATTTTGTCCTAAACTACAAACTATGTTCTATTCAACGTTAAACTGCTCTACGAACTGCAAAAAGTGCTAGAAACTGACGTTCAAAGAATATAATTGAAGAATAACAGGTAATTGCGTATATTGCCGCTACGTATACACACTTTACATTTATTTAAAAGATCGCATTAGCCATGGAAGACACGCTATTTTAAAAAAACAACTATTAAAAGTAAAGAAATGTAAACAATAAATGTTTGTTGTTTTAATGCCCAAAGATTTTTTACAAGAAACAAACTTCCAGTTAAATGGATTCATAAAAGATAAATTGACTTTATTTTCATAACACATCTTGGTGTTGTGCACTTCCCACACATTGGCCGATGTAAAGATCAGGGGCGGAACGTTTTTTATGGGAGTAGAATAGAAGAAGCTTAAGCTTTAGACTAATTTTTTTGCTTGGCTTAGGCTTAGGCTTAGGCTTAGGAATAAGCTTATAATAATGTTCCGGCACTGGTCCACACATTTAAGGACGGCTTAGGCTTAGGCTCACATGAAGACTTAGGCAAAAGCTTAGGCTCTAGGCTGGGGTAGGTAAGCCTTTTCTTAAGCCCAGGCCTAAGTGTTATTGTTGCAGAATTGCAAATAAGCACAAAAATGGCTCAAGGTATAGCAATAATTGTGAAAAGATACATTCAGACGTATATGAGAAGCCAAAAGGCACGTTTTAGAAGCACAAAAATTGACCAAGCGTGCATAAGGCATATGGATAAATATTTGGGCCCATGTTTATTTTAAGGGGCGTCCAGGTTTCTGGTGGGTGTATAAAAGTGTAGGATTAGATTCTATATCACATTTTTATGCTTAGGCTTAGGCTTAGGAACACAATTTGGCAACGCTTAGGCTTAGGCTTAGTGTCAGGAATACGCTTAACCTACTGTTACGCCCCTAAAAGTAACATTGCCAATATTTGCAGCGACGGATGTTAAAATAGCGTGCTTTTTTGTTGTAATTAATGATTTGTCATTGCCATCCGTCACTGTCGGATTATACCCATATTCTCCAATGTGTATAGCACCAATCTTAAGTTCGCAATAGGTCATGTACAACTTTTGAACTAATAATATAACTCAGCTTTAAAATTTAGAAGTACTGTTGAGTTCAACTTATCGTGCCACTAAATTCGAATGTGGTGCGGGTCTCCGCTGTTCGCTTGTGTTATGACCTATTTCTACACTGCAAAAATGGTGAGGCAAATTGACTTTCTCCGAAATAGGCTCTACGGCACTACACAAACTGAGTCAAAATTGGACTCCGTCAGAGTCAAACGTGCGACTCAGTGAGTCGAATTTGACTCTAGCGGAATAACATCTGACTCTCGATTGGTGTACCTAGTCCTGTAGAGCCTATTTCGAAGAGTCAATTTGACTCACCATTTTTTGCAGTGTATCAAGTGTCAGCGTCAGGTGCTATACACAGTTGAGAATACGGCTAGTTAATAAAACGTGCGATAATATCCGTAATAACTTGGATAATACGTCGATCCATAATACGATGGCCAATAAGAAGTCCACGGTCGACGATAGTACCCTGTATCGGTGTACCAAGAGTACGGCAACGATCGTGGGTAGTAGTACGAAGACCAATAAGGCCAAGTAGAAAATCGTGTATATGGTAAGTAGCTGCGGGTCGGATAGTAATAGTCGTCGTATGGGGTGGTATAAGTAAGGGGGTAGCTATAATAATAGGAGTACGGGTGGTATGAAGAGTATGACGAATAAGTCGGATAACTCGAGTAAGTGCGGTACCACGGCCGATAGGGTGAAGTGTAGAGATACGGCGTCAGAAGACGATCTGTTGAACGATAGTAAGGGTCGTACACGGTCGTTGGGGTCAAATCCACAGAGTAAGTTCGACGCAATGGTGTTACCGTCGGCACTGACAGTGTAGTCGGTGACCTGTATACGGTGACCAGAGATACGCTACGCCGCATTTTCTGTCTTTTTTTGCAAATAGTTTTTAGTGATGAAAAGTTTCTGAAAACAAAGTATTATGTGATTTTTAACTCAACTTTTATATCTAAAAATAAGAAAATAGCTAAATCTTGTATACTCGACGCATAAACGACACAAGTTGACTGAAAACGTTTCAGTTGAACAAACACGACACCTAAACCCGATCAACCACCATGTTTCAACTAGAACATGGTGGTTTGTTTAACTGAAGCAAACGGCTCAAACCACAGGGCAGAATTGCTAACCTGTGGATATATACAAATACCCCGACCATGACTAATTTTCGACATTTAAACCTCAAATTAAATACAACTCAGTCTGATGTTTGCACAAACCATAAACTAAAATAAAATTGCACTGTGAAATAGGACCACATACAACCTGATAACTGGTATTCATTTCCGCGTTAGCTCTTTTTCGACTAATTTTGCAATTTGCTGCCAATCAACCCAGTACCACTATATGGTTCGTTTCGTTCCCATTAAACCGATCAGTTAAAAAAATATTGTTTAAAAATTTTGTTAAATTTAAACCAGCTAATACCGAGAGCAAAGCGCACACGACAGCGTTGAGTGTTCCAAAATGAAAATAACCTCTTTATGGTACGGTTTTGTATTTGTCGATATTGACAGTTAAATTTTACCCCTGTATACCTATAATACTCTGTTTAAGACACATTGAGACCGGAACAACTGACGGTATGTTTGCCTTACAAAAATCTGTTGCGCGTTTTGCCCGATACAACCAGTGAGACCCTGGGTTTTTTAACAGGGAGCGAAACGAATGTATTTTGCCATGGTGCACAAGACGGCAAACCAATGCGGTTTTGATAGTTTTTTTGTTGAAGACCAAACAGTTTATGATTCAAAGATGCTATCAGACACTGCAAAAAAATTAACCGTTTGAAAACGTTTAGGATGTTTGGTAAATCACGACCACTAGCGAATTTGGTTTCTATTTAAGACATGATACCGTGCCGAATGGGTATTGCGTTTTTCAGCATTTTCATTAGCAGTTGGTTTTCGTACTGTCGAATTACTGCATCTACGGCCCATGTATAGAACATGGCCGGACCGTTTTCCGGAGGGGCTGTAATAGAATCAGTTTAAGCTTTAGACTAAACTTTTTTGCTTAGGCTTAGGCTGTGGAATAGGCTCATCCTTACGCTTAGGCTTAGGCTTAGGCCTAGGCTCAGGCTTAGGAATATGCTTATACTACTGTTCCGGCCCTGTTCTGTACAGTGGCCGCATCTACGACATAATAGATTTTACAAACTTATCGAAAACCTTATATTTGCTAAAACTGTGCTAAATTTCATAACAGTTTATTAATAGTAAATTAACAGTGGTACGATATATCACCCGAAATCTATACATCTCAGGGTTTGCCACCGGAAAAATTAATGCAAAAACGTTCTTGTTTGTTTTTTCCCTTTATTCCGAGGGGGCGGAAAAAACGGAAAAAACCTTTTTATTATAATTTCATTAAATTTCTCGCAGAACTGCGACAAAACATCATGGAAACCATAAAAAAATGGTTTTTCTCACACTTTCGTCAATGTGAAAGCCGGTTTTACTGGGCAGGGCTCTACTTACGTGACTACTCAAAATGAGTCTAATTCAACTCCGCCATAGTCAAATTTGACTAGACTTTTTCAAAGAGAGTCAATTTGACTCACCATTTTTGCAGTATATATCTAACTATTCTTATGAAACTAATTTAATTGTACAAAAATAAGATTATTGAAATTTTTTCAATAATTATACAGTTATTCGAATTTCAAGATTCGTTCGGTCAACTTGTCAGTTAAATTTCAAAAGCTAGTATTTCAATTCTTCGGCTGACAAGTTTTTCTATTTCAGCATTAGTGAGTCGAATTTGACTCAGTTTGTGTAGTCCGGAAAAGTCTATTTCGGAAAGAGTCAATTTGACTCACCATTTTTTGCAGTGTAGTCGTTTTAAAGAAATTTAAAGCCAGTCGGCACTGCTGAATCAGCTTAGGAGCTAAGAAAAATCATAAATATCAACTACTAACCAAATATATGCACTTCTGTTTTATTTCACGATTATGCTGTTTGTTTGTCCAATAAAACCAAAAATTCTCTTTAGGATATCTCTGTGATACCTTAATTCTCGAGCCGGCGCAAAAATAGTAAACGTTTCATCCGTTGTGATGCACAATACAACACTGTTGTGCATTAATTCGGCCTCATTTTTGAAATTGACTCTATCCTAAGTAGGCTCTACGAGACTACACAAATTGAGTCAAATTTCATTCCGCCAGAGTCGAATTCAACTCACTGAGTAGCACGTTTAACTCTGGTAGACTCGAATTTGACTCAATTTGTGTAGTCCCGTAGAGAGAGTCAATTTGTGACTCACCATTTTTTGCAGTTCGAGGTAAATAGTTTAGTTCAAATTAATACCTTACAAATGTTACTGGCAATTTTGTGCAAATTAAGCCTCTTAATCGTTTAATTTATTAATATTTTGTCATTTAAATTCAAAAATTTCTATGTTTAAACGACGAAAATTTATATCTTCAGATTCAAAATAGCGTTTTTGTTCAATTTTCAATTCAGCGCCTCCCAGTTTTAAAAATTCTAGAGCGTCGCCTGACGCGATTTATATATGAAAACCAACCTTATTGAAAAAATTCCCAAAATAATTACGTAATGTGACGAATATCCGGTGTTAACTGCTCAAAAAACCTATTGACACGGTTTAATAATGACAAATCGAACACGGTTCTTAAATTTTACTAACAGGTATGCAATGATATATACGCATACGAAAGCGTTCAAAAGACTGCTGCAGTCAGCTGAGTATCCTCAAAATCACTGCAATTAAAATTAGCCAATTTTGCGGCATACGGAAACCACCAAATCCGTTTGCCAGCGGGCCAAACATGATCAACTACTGGCTATCGGTGTAGACTATTTTTGCTGTATCATTGTTTGAAAGCCTTTTTGTCACCGCCCTCTGGGCGGCGACTCCTATTTATGCTTGTGGTACTTATCTAAGAAATATGTGTGTTGAATACAGAAGAATATTATTCATGAAAGTTTTTTTTTGCTTATTCTGGGTTAGAATTGTTTAACTATAGACTCCGTGGCACATAAATATCAACGATATACGATATACGATACTCGGCTCATGTATAGAACAGGGCCGGATCGTTTTCCGGATGGGCTATAATAGAGTCAGTTTAAGCTTTAGATTAATTTTTTGCTTAGGCTTAGGCTTTAGGCTTTAGACTCAGTCATACGCTTAGGCTTAGGCTTACGCTTAGGAATATGTTTATGCTGCTGCTCCGGCCTTGTTCTATACATTGACCCGATACTCCCTCTGTAGCGGCTAACTTGACACAGTTTGGATGACATATTGTTTCTTTGTATAACTATTTTAACAACTTTAGCGTCCAAGCTTGTGTGCTAAGGCGAATAACATAAAATTGGCTCTGTGCTGCTACAGTACATCTGTGTAGCCAGTTAAACTGCTCCACTCCGGCAACTTTGCCTAACAGCACCTCGCTAACCACTACGCCGAGAGTACGGCTACAGTTTTGGCCGTCTGTTAAGGCGCTACTCATAGTTTCGCTCACTAGAGAGCGCACCAATGGTCTGTTTAACAACCTGTGAAGAAGAAATATTTATTCTTAACTTAGCACACAAATTATGCCGAAATCGGCTGCTTTTATAAGCAACAACACTGATTATACGCCTTTTCAAAATCGCAGTTTCTCAAGCATTAGGCAACTATACAAACAGTAAATTTGTTTTGAAGCAATATAACAAGTAAACCATAAGTATTTTAAAAAAAGAGAAGACAGTCCAAAGCAATCTATATTAAAGCTGGAACGCCCCACATATCTATTTTAGGCGGCATTCCAGCGCAGGTGTAAACAAATCTGACAGTACAGTATTTTAATTAACTATTACAAACAAACGGATGCGTGGTATCTGTATGTGTACATATCGTTCTGAAGCACGTTACACAGCATATCCCAACTTTTCAAGTTCTGTGGTAAGTAAGACTCGCTTAATAACATTAATGTTAAAGATTTAATATACCAGTGGTCCGTCCAGTACATTATGAGAGTTGCACATTCGTGCAACGGTTTTATATAAATTAAAATAAAAAACGGCAATTTTTTATGATAGAACGCACAGCACCAGCTAAACTCAGAATATTTAATATGGCACAAAAATTAACCTTTGAAATATACACAGTGGTACAGATAATAGTCACGGCATCGCAATGGCACTTGTAATAACCAATATTTTAGAATGGCTCTTGATTGTATGGATACCAAAATGTTTAATGCAGAGGTAAAAGAATTCAATTGAAAATTTTGGTTTAAATAGCTGATACTCAAAATTCTACAGATGAAAAGTTATAAGTTGTACAGCTATTGCGGTGACTATAGTTGACTATCAAGCAAAATATAGCTTATTTTATTTTTCCCGTTGCAGTTTGGGCAGTAGCTAACAATCATCAATGTTTGTGACCGCTCATCGTACCACTGGAACAAATAGAAGTTTAAAACATAGCATATGTACCCTTACTGAAACAATAGATTAGCAATAGATGCATTTTCAAAATATATAATAAATAAAAGAACCCGTAGCTTATTAGGTATAAGGCACATATTTCCAGGTACGTTACTAAAACGCTTAAAGCGCATTTTAAACGCCCGCACAGCTGTTGCCGTGTGTACTGTAATTTTTGTTTTGGCGAAAAAAGATTCCTAAATGAAAACAACTCTTGCTGTATCACCCAACGCCGTCTGCCAGAATAATACCTAATAAATTTCAATCTAACTATTAAAGCTGATTAATTTGAACGTAATTATATTACGTCATCCCTTTTATCGTATGCCCGCCGTGTGCAAAATTGACGCAACCATTTCCAAGTACGGTTTTGAAAAAAACGCTTCAAGAAGGAAATTGAATTTGAAAAAATGGTTCTAGTGGAAAATTGAGACAATTTAAATATCGTACTAGTGTATTGAAATGATATTTCACATGATGAAATTTTAATTTCTTGACTGTTGCAAGTGTGGTTGCGATAGTGACAGTCTGACAAACTCAGAATTTTATAACGTTATTATTGAAGTTTCAGTTGGGTTGAAATTGTATTGAACCCAAACGACTTTGGAATTAAGGGCAGGTATATGGAACGATAGCAAAAGCGTTACTTCGCTTTCTAATGAACAATTTTATGCTTCTTACCAGCTTGTTTGTGTCACACAATCGAGAAACCAGAGTCATCCTTCCACAGAAATTGACTTGAATTGTTACAAAAGTTGCCCATGTATAGAACAGGGCCGCAACAGTAGTATAAGCATATTCCTAAACCTAAGCCTAAGCCTAAGCAAAAAAAATTAGTCTAAAACTTAAACTGACTCTATTATAGCCCCTCCGGAAAACGATCCGGCCCTGTTCTATACATGGGCCCAAAAAGTAATTATCAAAGTCGAGTTTTTGATTATTTCAATATTTACTCTAAACGCTATTGCCAATAATTCATTATTGTTTTGCTCAATTTCAGGTTTATGCAGCTGGACTTCCATCATTGCCAATAATTCATTATTGTTTTGCTCAATTTCAGGTTTATGCAGCTGGACGTCCATCAACGGTTCGCTGGTACAGTCTTTACATTGGTGATCTGATCATGGCCAGACTGAAGAATTCGATGATATAATAAATCGGCGAGAATGAAATCACCAAAATTCAAATTGAACTAGAAAAAAGCGTTTAAATGGATAAGTAAACTAAAGTTAGTCGTCACACAACGATGTAAAACTGTCAAGATTTAAAGTAGTCTATGCTACTACCTATTGTTCAAATGTTCATTTGAATATTTTACAAGAAGGCACTCAGCCAACGACCCAATCTGGTTCGGAAAAATTTATTTAGTAATAATATGTGTACGATAACGGGTTGTAGTAGCCTCCGTAATAGTAGTAATTTGGCGAGTATGAGCTATGGTAAGTGCGATAATAAGGCGTTGACCAGGGTCTGTATGAATAGTAGGGTCTGTAATAGAAGTGATCATATGTTGACGGATATCGGTACGTGTAATTAATCGATGGTGACCAATTATAACTGGAGCTGTACATGTACGGGCTGTAATATCGTCGAGTGGGCCAGTAAGGATCTTCCAGGTCGTAGTTTCGATAGCGAGCACGGCGTTCAGCCCAGCTTCCAGTGTAAACCGTTGGTTGCGAGTGATATGCTTCACGTCGAGTTAAATCTCCATACGATTGGGCTCGTTTTAGCGTATATACCTTCGCGGGAGCGACCGTTAAGTAATCGGTAGGGATAATGTCGTAGACGGATCGGCTTCGATACAGCATATTTTGGTCGGTTTTTGATAAAATAACGTTTTTTAAAAATTAATTAAACTCTGAAATGCGAGAATTTTATTGCCAAAATTGAAACTTGTTTAAAGTGTTTGAGGAAAGGGCCAATGCAAAGAACAGGGCGGAACAGTATTATAAGTTTATTTCTAAGCCTAAGCCTAAGCCTAAGCCTAATCCTAAGCCTAGCCTAACCGTAAGAATGAGTTTATTCCTAACCCCAAGCCTAAGCCTAAGCCATGCAAAAAAATTTGTCTAAAGCTTAAGCTTATTCTATTCTAGTCCCATAGAAAAACGTTACGACCCTGATCTTTACATGGACCGAGGAAACTCAAGTAAAAATTTATTATAGTCAGAAATACATCAAAAACGCACGAAGCGAAGCATGTGTTATAAGTGTTAGTGCTAACGGTTCCAATAAAGTATTGATGTCGCTAACACGTTACCATACATGCACTCCGTACACGTAATATTCCCTTTCCAAAGGGATCAATAGCTTATGCGGTTTATGTTTAATGGAAACTCTCTTTATTTTCCAATAGTATCATAGCTAGTCACGAACATCATAGAGTGTCGCTGACGCTCGCTTCGCATTAAAGGTTGCATGATAACTCGTTTTTTGTGCAATTAAATGCAAATTTTTAATCAGCTAAAATCTTCAAAAGCGCAAGCGTGGTATTTGTGCAAAGCACAACCAAGAAACATTAAAAACCACAGCGAATGTGTTATCATCGTTATACGTATAAAGCGTTTACGAGTAAAATGCCATTTTTTGCACTTTTTTAACGCATAAAACTGTTGATTGCGAACCCTCAAATGTGTGCCTAAAATAACAGGGTGTAAAATGTATTGTATTGATTGAATAAACGTCTGTTTGAACAATAAGCTAAAACCTGTATAAGCAACCGAAAAATTTCTAAATAATATGGCATTTTAAAGCTAATGCTGTACATTTTATGCCATAATTTTGTGTGTTAGGGGTGCACCCACTCCTGCAACTCAGGCCCATTAACCAGGTCACCTTGCGGGTCTTTTCAGTTATCCCCACCCACAGTCGGTGTTTGCCCGAAAATGGTTGGATTTTAATTTTTTTTTGCATATTTAAGGTTCTCATGACGTACCTTGTTCATTGAACGCTCAAATCTGAATTTTTGAGAAGTTATTTTTTAAGGTCCCAAGGTACCCCTCCCTTTGGACCCAAAAAAATTTTTACCGAAAAGTTCGATAAATTATGGTACCTTGGGACCTTAAAAATGTTTCTACCGAAAAGTTTGATAAATTATATACCATTTGTCGCGGCTTGTGAAGCTGAGTTCAACGGTGCGAAATTTTTTTGCAATCTCTAGTTCAGTTATTTGACCACAACTTTTATTAGACAGTCGTTCATTTGTTGAAAATTTAACACCATTTGACTCAGCTTTGCATGCTGCGTCGAACGGTATATAATTTATATAAACTTGTGACAAAAAATGTTTTTGGTTCCTAAGAGGGCGACCTGTGACATTAAGAAATCGGACTTTTCAAAAATTCAAATTTGAGTATGGAATGTTCAATGGAGGCTGTAGAAAATCCCAAATATGTAAAAAATTTCCAAATCAAACCATTTTTTGGGCAAACACCAGCTGGAAGAATAACCGAAAACTCCCTACCTTACTAGAGGGGCTACAATTTTTTCAGAAGGGGCATACAAAGGTGTTCTATGACTTATAAGCAAAGTTGATAAATTTCTAGGGGGTTTGCAAAAATTTTCCAGGAGGCAGAGGCCCCTCTGGCCCCTTCTTGCTGCGAGACCAGGTAAGGCATAAGACACTTTACAAGATTTGCAAAGGCATGTTTGTTCTACTAAATTTAAAAGAATTTAATTTAACGTGAAGTTATTCCCTTCAGTTATAAATTCCTTGTTACTCCCCTGTTCTTCAGATTGTCGGCCAATGTAAAGAAAACGGGCAGACCAGTATTATAAGCTTACTCCTAAGCATAAGCCTAAGCCCATGCCTAAGCCTAACGGTGAGTTTATTCCTAAGCCTAAGCCTAAGCCTAAGCCAACCAAAAAAAATGGTCTACAGCTTAACCTTATTCTATTGTACTCCCACAGAAAAACGTTCCGCCCCTGATGTTTACATGGGCCAGATTCTCTAATTATAAAGGCTCATATTGTTTCAGACAAATTATTTTTCAAAGACGTATATTAAATATCGACACTGAATAGTCATTTAAAATTCCAGCGACAAATTTTGAAACTATCTGTAAAATTTTAACAATATCTGAGAAAGCGAACGCTGCGCTTTCGACATGCGTACACGTTATACTTGATTTAAACTGAAATAGAAAATCACAGTTAAAAATCAAAACTATTCGCGCAAATCATACGTACTTTGCAACATCGAAACCTCAACTAATTGACGTTGATACCGCCAAGAGTGGATGATCACTCTTTATATATAACAAGAGTGTGCAACTGGGTACATTCTGTGTATTAAAGGATGTACCCGGCACGCGTTACGTTTTTGGCCTACCCCCCTTGTTTAGAGGGGTCTGTGTGCAGTTTTATATCGTAGTAATGCTAGGAGCAAATTGTAACCCCCCTTGTTTAAGGGGGATGGGGTAGGTGTACTGAAGCATACTGTTAATCTCTTGCTTAACTCCCCCTTGATTGAGGGGGAGTCGAACAAAAATGCAACGCGTGCTGATACATTCTTTAATACACAGAATGTACATAGTTGTACACTCTTATTATAAAGAGTGATCATCCACTCTTGATACCACAGAGCCGCAGCCAGGATTTTAACCTTTGTTCCTGCTTCTTCAGGAATTTCGAGGCAGGAAATAATACCCAGTTACCCAACCGTACCATGGTTCTTTGATTACGAAAGCGTTTATACACAGGATGTGACCAGACATCTATTTCCGTTTCCACTAATTTTGGTGTCTTTTTCCGTTTTTGTTATAGAAATACCGGAATTTCTGTTATTTTTATGGTCAAAATGTTGGATATGAAATAAAAATTGCAAATTTTTTGCAAAATTTTTAAACTTTCAGTTCATTCGCTATTTTTCTTTAAAATTTTACAAAGCTCGGTAAATATTTGCATGCATCAATTGTGTTGGCAGAAAAATAAAACATTTTTGAAGTTTTTATACTCCACATATCCATTTTCCGTTTTCAACCTTAGGTATTTGTGCACAGCAAAAATGGTGATTCAAATTGACTCTCTCCGAAATAGGCTCTACGGGACTACACAAACTGAGCCAAATTCGACTCCAATAGAATCAAATTTGACTCGCTAAATCGCACGTTTGACTCTGGTGGAGTCGAATTTTGACCCAGTTTGTGTAGTCCGCTAGAGCCTATTTCGGAGGGAGTCAATTTGACTCACCATTTTTTGCAGTGTACTGAAGTAATACAGGTGCAAAACGGCACAAACTGTTCAAATTAAGGCTTTGCATTATTAACCCTACGGGAAACAAAAACGAAAATGTTCATATACTAATAATGCATTGGCCCTCATGCTGATCGTTTTATTGGTTTCATGTCATCAAAAATACTGCTTGGTTAAGTAAGTTATTATAAAACATTTGTGTTGTGTCGTGAACACCTATATAACCTAGTTGCCAAATAAGGACGTCCCAAACACTGACTGTAATTGATTGCAGCTTTTTACGCACTGCAAAAACGTGAGTCAAATTGACGCTGTCCGAAATAAGCTCTATGGGACTATGCAAACTGAGTCAAATTCGACTCCGCCAGAGTCAAAGGTGCTACTTATTAAGTCGAATTTGACTCTGGCGAAGTCGAATTTGACTCAGTTGCTGTAGTCCCATAGAGCGTATTTCGGAGAGAGTCAATTTGACTGACCACTTTTTGCACGGTACAACTCCTAGCGAAAGTTGAGCGTTTAAACAAGTAATACATATTGCAACAAAAAACTAAAATAAAAAAATTACCATTTATTGTTCATTAAAAAAGTCAAAATACAATTTCAATTTACTTTTTTCAATCAGATTCAGTTTGCGTTCCTACGGATGTTTTGGCTGCCCTGACATTCGGCCACAGGGTAAGCCAATTGCCAACTGAGACATTTAAGTGTCCCATAGATAATATTCACTCAAATAGTAAAACTTCCTATTCTGTAACAAGTTTTCTGCATTTTGCAATGATATTTTCAAAACTGTAGAAACTTTGCACAACAGAAACTTTTCGGTTAAAATTAAAATGTGGACAGACTGAAACAAACTTCGAAAATTCTGCTTATCGGATAACCGTTCAATGTATAGAACAGGGCCGGAACAGTAGCATACGCGAACTCCTAAAGCCTAATGCTAAGCCTAAGCCTAAGCGTAAGGATGAGTCTATTCCTAAGCCTAAGCTGAGCCTAAGCAAAAATGTTAGTCTAAAGCTTACTTAAACTGAGTCTATTACAGCCCCGCCGGAAAACGATCAGGCCCGGTTCTATATCTGGGCCGAATAACCTATGGGTTTCATAGAATACCACACCTTATTTGAACAATGTGTCATAAAGACTATGTACCTGCGTCAAAAAAGGCAGTTTTTATGGCTTTACTTATCAACTTAGAATTAAAATGTCTTTCTATTTGATGTAAAATATAGCCATTATAAATATTGTTATTTTATATTGTCAGAGTTTCTGAAATCTTACTGATGTATTTACTGTAGTGACCCGAATGAGAGGGGTACTGATATTAATTTGCCCTCTTCAGAGGATCCCCATGTTATTCGGTTACGGACTGCTATTTATTTTAAATCCACGCTTCTCCGCCCTTCGTTACTGATATATAAATATATATATCGGGTATTGCACTATCTGTTGAATTAAACGTTTATTTCTCTTGTAAAAAACTTGAGCGACAATGCAAGGTTACTTAGGAATATACTTTCAAAACTTACCATGCTTTGAAGTTTCGAACTTATATATATTTTGTAGTCAGTTATGCACTACAATTAGTGATAATTGACATTTATAGACTCTAATTAGGTTTCAGGGATACTATCCGCTTATGGACTCTTATTAGGGATACGGACTCCTCTTATTGTTTAAAACTCAAAGTAGAGACCACCTCTTGTTACCTCTCTTATTCGAGTCACTACAGTACTTAAGTATATACGATAATTATGCTCAAGTGCATATTTTTAAGTTATCAAACTGAAATAAAGTGAAGTTTTTTAAGAAAAACAAAGATACGCATTTTGTGTCAATGTGAACTAATAAGCATGTATCTAGAGTCAAAAACTTCACTTAGACTAATGTTCTAGCGCCCGAACGTTTAGACTACATCATAGGCACTAGCCCTTCCGAGGGGACAACCAACCTGGCTGGCACCCATCAGCAAAGTTCAAAATAAAAATATCGTTTTAATCTTAACTGTTTAAGTTGCGTTTGGCTTCTCGCTCACCAGATTTTTTCGTTCATCTAGTGCGGGGTTCACGTTATAAAAGGGGAACCTTAGGACAAGTTTTGGCCTTATTAGACTATTGGGTAACATTTGTATGCGTATAGACCCCATATCATTCAAAAATTCGTATTTGTCTGGTTCTTCAACATCATATGATATTCGACGTATTGTCTGCGAATATCATAAGGTATTTTTTCAAGTGTCTGCATACTTGAGGAAGCTTACCCAAGTTGTCCTGTGGAAAATCGTATTTTATACTCAAATTTGAATTTTAGAATAATGAAGCTCCAGTTGTAAGCGATTTTCTGTCGGAAAGAAATTTGCAGGCGTTTATTCGGTATTTTAAAGCGTATCTGTGCCACAGCCCTTCGAGATTCCATTTATTTATTAGCACCCAAAAATTACACTGTCCCGCTGTATATTGTATGATATTCGATGTAATTTTGGAATATCATGATATTCGCATAAATGTCCCACAATATCATGTGACATACCGACTCTTGGACACATTGAACATTTGAGAGCGGTGGTTTGTAAGCCAATCTCATATGACACTCGAGTTTTGTGTTTTGACTCGATATACGAGCCCGAACTTTAACGTTGACGTCGAATCAACATGAGACAAACCGTGACCCACCTGGCCCGGTTATAACGTGAATCCTGCGTAATATTTAACCGCGGAACAACAGTAGCAAAATTTATTTAGCATGAAATGGCACAAAAATCAGTCGAGGAATTTCTAAGCCAATCTGTAATAAAGCATAGGAATTTAAATAAACAACTAAAAAGTTGCAAGGCCTATTTACAAGTGTTAGAGCTACACCTACACAATATAAGGCTAATACTTCACGCCGGGTTTGGAAGTGGATGGCATTCCAAGTGCATTAAATTTCATACGCTGATTGTGATTTAACGCCCATGTTACTTCAAGGGGCGTCCAGGTTTTTGGTTGGTCTATAAAAGAGTAGGTTTAGATTCTAGATAATATTTTTTGCTTAGGTTTAGGCTTAAGCTTAATCTTAGGAACGTATTTTTTGCAAGGTTTAGCACACATCCGAGCTAAAAATCAACATTGAAAGTATAGAAGTTGTTAATTTAATTCCAATCGAAACTAAAACAATAATGCTTGGGAAAGTTCTCCAACATACCTATTTTAATTCCAAAATCGCATACTACTGACAGCCAAAACATATATCAAGCGTATATTTTTTGCAATAACAAATTAAAAGCAAAGCAGTAGTCGAACAAACATTCTTTTTGGCTAATGTTACTTTAAGGGGCGTAACAGTAGATTAAGCGTATTCCTCAGCCTAAGCCTACGCCGAAGCGTTGCAAAATGAGTTCCGTATTCTAATCATAAGCCTAAGCCTAAGCAAAAAATGTAATCTAGAATCTAAACCTACTCTTTTATATACCCACCAGAAACCTGGACGCCCGTTAAAGTAACATTGGCCTTTTTTAATCACCAAAAATATTCATACATATACGGATTATAGCGTCCGTAGTAATTTCGAAACACTGTACTCAAACACGATTTGTAGTATGGACTTTTCCATGGCCGATAATAATAATTGTCCAATGGATCATAACGGCCTCCAAATCCGAGGCTTGTCGGGCCACGGTTCCAGTAATTTTCCCACGGTGAGCGATATCGATATAGTCGACTCCACATTGGATTGAGCATTAATTCGCCTGCATATCGGTACGCGTTTGTCCACAAATCGTAATAATCATAGCAACGAGCTTGTGCCAAGTGTCGTTTCGATCGGTAATAAGTTGAACTATAAAGCGATGCCGTTCGACCAAAATCAACAACTGACTGTGAGCGTTTGATTGAGTATACTTTAGACGGAGCGACGTAGTACGCAGCGGACGCGGTCCGTGTAAGCGGAATACGCGATACTGTGACAGTTGATCGACTACGACGCATTTTGTGATGCGATTGTCAAGCTGCCGTTGAGGACAGGCGACTAAAATTTTAAAACAATATTTTGTAAAAAAATTATTTTCGGTAGCTAAGTAATTTTCTTCTAACTTATAAAAATTAAACAAAATTACTGTGGCTAAGTCATCGCTGAAGTTAACGGTTCCCAGCTGTTCAAGGGTCTAGCCGCCACAGAGGGCGATTCTGTGATTGGCTGGACACAAGTTTGAACGCATCGGAATTACAAGATCTGGTCAATGTACAACTTCACAAATACTTTAAAATAAGCATAGGATTCCTTTATATCGTGAACCAGGTCAGGTAAACGGTACAAGAGCCTCGTTGAACAATAAGGTTCCTGTGCTTATCGCGTGGGTTGTAGGTTAATACTTTGGGTAACCTCGGGGTCCGGCACGGGTGCCTCGTGAAGCGTATCTTCCATGCTACGCAGAATGGGCGTAGCCAGGATTTTGGAAAATAGAAGCATGCTCTATCAGAATGGCGAGTGATGTTCTTGCGTTGAAAACTTATACTGTGTTGTCCAAAAACCCTGAACAAACATCCCAAAACTCCGAGGAGACTCTTGAAACACTTCCGTAGCTACGTCCTTCACTGTAAATTTCAGTGAGTTAATTTTAACGCAGAGTGAGTTGAATCATTCAGTCTGAGTTAAGACTATCAGAACTCAGAATTTTGAGTTGATTGAATTCATTCTGAGATAATTCATCAACTCACCCAGAGTAAACTCAACTCAGAGTGAGAATCAACTCAGCTCAGAGTGAGTTAATGTTTTACTAATATTATTCACAAATAACCAACTCGCTAGCTGAATTGATTAATCAACTCATTGGAATTTACAGTGTTGGTACGCAGCGAACTAATTATTGTACACTATTTATTGAGTTGAAAAAAAGCAAATATTGTCAAAATTTGCTCTTTTTCAACTCAATAAATCGCTTCACACGAAAACTTACCGTTGTTCTAAAACAGGCGTTGAAATAAACACACAAAAGAGCTAAAATTCGACTGTTAAAAAAAGTAAACACAGCGTCAAAAATGCGCTATTTGCTCAACTCTATTAAGAAACGCTATTCGATCACACAGTTATAACTTATTATGTTTTTGATACGACACGGCTGTTACGCTTCACAACCAAAAGTCTAAGACGTATGCGAGCACCACTTGAATTTGCTATAGAAGACAACTGTACAAAACCCTCGAGTTTAATTTATAAAGCCAAAACCGCGACAAACTGGTTAAATTTTAAAATCAGCACCTCCGGCTATAAACAAAAATATGTTCTTTGGCATCCACGTGTTTGGAAGGGTTTTTTGCCGATTTTTTTTCGTTTGATTTTTGTTTAATCAGAACACTTCAAAGTGCCGGATGGTACTGTATACACTGCTTCAATTAATACATTACATACTGAACGGTTTTTGCAACATTTGTCTGGCACCGCCGTACATCTAATTACCAAACCACTGTCAACATTTTTTACAGTAAGCGCAAACGAACAGTTCCTGCTGGTATCCGTTTGCAAAAACATTAAAAACAACATGTGTAAAAACGCCTACACTGACGGATATATTAGAGTCGGCCTTCCAATCAATTGTTCTATAGGCCCGTACCGTAGCCAACTCAACTTGCTGTGGGGGCTAAACGTTATCAGAACGGGCATACAAGGGTTTTCGTTGACTTACAAGTAAGGTTCCAAATTTTCTAGCGAGGTGAAAGTTTTTTGATAGGGGAGCTGAGGTCCTCCTTGCCCCCCCTTGGCTACGGGCCTGTGACTCTAGCTATGTAATCAGTAAGGGAAACATTAATTTTTCCATTAATAAAACGGATCAAGCTTTAATAGTTCAGCATTGATAATAATCGATACTAGCAAGCTCTATGCAACGTTATAAGTGACATTTTAGTAATCAAAACCTATACTTTAATTTTTCCGGCCAATGTTACTTTAAGGGGCGGGCCCATGTATAGAATAGGAACGGATCGTTTTCCGGCGAGGCTGTAATAGAGTTAGTCTAAGCATTAGACTAACTTTTGTGCTTAATCTTAGGTTAGGCTTAGGCTTAGGCTTAGAAATAGGCTCATCTTTACACTTAGGCTTAGGCTTAGGCTTACGAATATGCTTATAATATTGTTGCGTCCCTTTTCTACACATTGGCCAAGAGGCGTAACAGCAGCTTACGCGTATTCCTAAGCCTAAGCCTAACCCTAGCAAATAATATAATCTGGTATCTAAACCCTCTCTTTTATAGACCCACCAGATACCTGGACGTTCCTAACATGAACCATTTTTCTAATATATTTACAGGTCTGTAGCCAGCTCAACATGGTTTGGGGTATTAAAGTTTGCGGGAAAGGCGTCTTTGGATTTCACACGGCTTGCAAAAGCGGCTGAAACCCTTCTACGACGAGATGTAATTTTATCACGGAGCCAGAGCTATTGCCAGTGGCCCCTTCTGGCTGCGGCGCACTTGGTTGACAGAACTAAACTGATTTCAGCCCTGTGTTCGTGTGCAAGTATTTTTTACAATTGCTGTTTGCGCTTCAAGCTACTCGTTAAGATTGAAAAAAACATTTTAATTTGAATTTTGATATTAAATCACTGCGATAAATCGATGATCGAAACGTATATCAAGAGCATACAAACGATATTTACTAGCTATATGTACAAAGTCTAGGCAGCGAACGCTAAAACTTAATTTTTCAAGGCTATTGCGCTTGGCAATGATCATAAAATACTGATACACTGCAAGTTCCAGTTAGTTGATTTTAGCTCAGACTAAAGTTGAATCCATTCAGAAGTCTGAGCTTTGAATTAGACCATCCAGAACTCAGAGTTCTGAATTGATTGAACTCATTCTGAGTTAATTAATCAACCCACCCGGAATTAAGTCAGTTCAGAGCGAGTCGATGTATCCTGTTATTAACTCAGAAATAACCTGTTATTAACTCAGAAATAACCTGAAAGGACTAATTCGCTCTCTGGGTTAATTAATCAACTCATCGGAATTTACAGCGTAACAGTAACTTCTATGAATGTAGTTTTCAATCAAAAAGTACTTCAGGGTTTTAATACAAAACATTGCCAGACATTTCAACTGTGAACATTTTCAGGACAAAAAAAATATTTTCAGACAAAACAAACATTTTGAGGACAAAAATTTGGTCGTTCAAGCATTTCGGTCTTTGGAAAAAATAGAAACATTAAAACAAAATCAACGTACTAATACGGCGTCAAAACCACAAAATTGATGCTGGCAGCTGACGGATGCACAGTAAATACGGCAGTATTCTCCATGATTTTCAATAAGATTTATAATCAGTTTTTGGCGAAAATCTTACCAATAAATATTGATCATTTCATGGCTTTTAGCTATACATGGGCCCTTAGTTGTAACAAAGCTGACAAGATTTTACGTAACGCATTGGGCCAATGTAAAGAACAGGGGCGGAACAGTATTACAAGCTTATTGTTAAGCTTAAACCTAAGCATTAGCCTAAGTCTAAGTGTAAGAATGAGTTTATTCCGAAGCCTAACCTAAGACTAAGCCTAAGCCAAGCAAAAATTGTCTAAAGCTTAAGCTTACTCTATTCTAGTCGCACAGAAAAACGTTCCGCCCCTGATCTTTTACATGGGCCAGAATTCACAAGGCTGTCACTTATGGTGCATTATTATTCGACGTGAAATAATCTTGGCGGATGCTACTTGTTTGCGTGGATACTATTTCGAGAGACACAGGTTAAGTAATATATTATTAACATAAAATGAAAAAATTCTAAACAAACCATCATAGCAAACTGTGCGGCAACATGCGATCTGTTGAAATATTGCGGTTCAACGCAGTTTTGAACAAATTAATAACAAATATACCAACAAACGGTATATTCTTCTGACTGACTGTATTTACAGAGTTTTAGTTGCAGAAAATATTTCAAAAAACAAACATTCAAAATTTTGCTGTTTCGCAAGCAACGTTTTCTGTCATCGTGTGGTAATTTTTTGTTCAGGGGCAAACTCTGAGCTTGCAGCTAGTTTTAAAGATGGTCTATAGATTTCAAAGTTACAGTAAATATTTTGAAGAGGATACAAAAAATTATCCAGCTGTTCCTGCCTGCAGAATGTGTTTTGTTGAACTAAACTCTTGAAACACGGTTAAGTTTGACACGATTGCATAATAGTTTTAAAGGGTTTCACTGTGATGGCAAATACAACGTCAACAACATCTGGGCTTTGAGACCGGAAACTAAATGCGGACGGAACAAAATTTAAAATAAATAGTCTAAACGGTTTAAATTTATTATCAAGAGACGTCTGATGGCATGACTAGGGTATAAAAAATGTTTAACGCAATCAAATCAGCGCTCTCAAAGTAGAAATGTTTATTCTTGCTGAAAACACCCTATTAGCTTGTTAAACTAAACAGCTCAGGATACAGGGCAGCTAAAGTTCTGTCTGTGGCGTTGGCTCCAGAAGGAAGTCAACTATAGTTAATTTTTTCATATTGAGTATACTTGTTCGTGACTTTTGGACAATTTTAATTAGCCCAAATGTTGAAAGTTCCAAAAACAAAGTTGAAGACACGTTTATAACAACGCTAATAAATGCTTGAATATTTAGGCATCATTTTTATTACATCTCCAATTTTTTCACCCTTGGTTATACCCTGAAAACTACAAACCATCAGCCCAAGGCGTTGATTTTAGACTACATTTTTGCTTCGACTTATGCTTAGGCTTAGGTTTGGTTTAAACGTTTTTCAACACTTAATCCTATGCTTAGACTGAGGAATATGCATAATCTACCGTTACGGTCGTAAAAGTAGCATTGGCCAAACGTTATTTCTTCCTGGATGAAAACGGACATGCTTTATTACAATTGCGGTACTTAACTAAGTGCACTAGCGGATCCAGAAGGGGGCGGGAGGGCGTACGCCCATCTTCAGACATTTTTTGTATTAAAATGGTACGGTCCCTATCTTACAATTTTTGCGTTTCATAACATTTGCCGGCCCGCCCCCACCGTCAAATTTTTTCGATCCCAATCTGACTAAGTGGTGTTCTTAATCACCCAACTCACACGCTAAGTACGCGCTTTATCCAAAATGTTTCGTGATGACATTGGCCCACGTTACATTTAGAACCGTCCACTTTGCTCGCACGACCGCAATAGAGTAGTATCAAGTTATAGGTTATTCTGTCTTAGGCTTAGGATTAGATTTTAGGCTCGACAATATGCTTATTTCAAAAGTTATTGTCCTAAAACTAACATTGGCTATAATTGTCTAGCATTTGTGGTGTTAATAGTGAACAAATCAACAAACTGAAACAATTTAACGTTCTATATAGGTTCCGTATTCGTCAGTAGCGTAGCCCAGGAGTTGAGAAATGTATTTAGTACGTACTGTAAAAATTTCGATCGTTTCTTGTGGTACTTGCTGAAAATGTGTCTAAAAATCGTTTTGCAAACAAGTTCCCCTCAAAACCCTTTTACAAAAATCCTCCCTGCTTACGCCATCGTTTGTCCTTACTAGCAAAAGCTACTTATGTTGCAAGTCCATTGCCGAAGTTGCCGAAACGGCGTAGTGCAATAAACGTGCTGGGCTCCTCAAAAATCAATATAAAAACGCTCATTTAATGGTTAATTATTTGTTCTACTCCAATCCGGTGCCATACGCTAATTTTTTTACCTAAAAATTAATCTACTGCAAAATGGGTAACTTGTAAACTTTCGCTGATTGGTTAATATTTAAACAGTGGAACAACAAAATTCGTTTGAACTCTGCCTTTGGTGCTAAATTTAAGTTTAACACAATCGTTTTTAACTCAAACTGCGCATATTTTCAGTAAATTTGAATTTTTTAGCTAAACTTATCTCAAAGAAAATCAGTATTTTGTAATTTTGTATCAGTTAAAATTCACTATCAAATTCCTTTTACTACGTAAATCAGTCAACCGGAATTGATTTCATATTTTAAATGCGTAGAATAGAAATTGAAATTGTTTATGAAAGTTATTTATTGCTTCAGAGAAAATGCAACTTTGCTCAAAATTTTCAGCTTCCAAATTGAAAAAATTTTCTTATAAATTTTGTGCGTAGTCTGGAATGGAATTTCTGTTTCGGAAAACATTGCATGTGAGCTATTGTGGATCCTGCATTAAGTAAGACGACAATTCAGCATTAAAATGTTACCGTTGTTGCTCGAAAGAGATATTTCGTGGGCCAGCGCACTGTAAATTAAAATAAATTGATAAATCAACTCACCTAGAGAGTTAGTTATTTCTGAGTTAATAACAGTTAACATTAACTTTCTCTGAGTTGAATTGATTGTCACTCTGAGTTAAGTTTATTCCTTGTAAGTTGAACAATTAAGTCAGAGTGAGTTTTATTGACTCGGAATTCTATGTTCTGAAAGTCCTGACTCAGACTGAGTGATTGAACTCATTCTGAGTTAAAATGAACTCACTCGGATTTACAGTGTGTATATTAAGTTGAACAATTAAAAGTCAGAGTGAGTTTTATTGACTTGGAATTCTGAGTTCTGAAAGTCCTAACTCAGACTGAATGAACTCATTCTAAGTTAAAATGAACGCACTCTGATTTACATTGTGTATGTATATAGGTGTATGTCAGCAGTGGCGCACCGAGAAATTTTGATTGGAATGCACCTCATTCTGCCAGGTCTGTGCATTAGGTTTCCATCTAAAAGTAAACTTAAAATTGTTTAGCAGTACGGATCTCAATTTTTTGGCTTAATTTATGAGGTTTGGTCAAGCTCTTCGATTTCGCTTCGAGACCAATTTTAGAGTTCTTTTTGAGGCCCTTACATTTTTAACAGTTTTGGTAACTGCCAACTAGACCGACTCGAATTGGTTGCTACGTGAGCAGGACTTGAAAAAGTATCGCGAGCGAAGCGAGCGAAAAGCTTGACGCAATTAATTGACTTTTCCTCAGGCTCAAATTTAAGTATTAGTACCGTTTTCGCAGTTTTTTGTATTGCAATAAACCGTTTTTCTGAAATTATCCAATCAATCACAGTCAACTAACCGAATAAATTTTGAACTGTCAATGTGTAGTTGTGCTTGGGTCGTATCTCAAAAGGTGGAGGAGATGAGTCGACTCATAACCAAAAATATTGCACAATAAATTCCAATGAATTGATTAATCACTTAAGTGGGAAAATTAGTTATTTTTGGTTCTTTCTGAGTTGATAAAAGTAAATATTAACTCACTCTAATCTGATTTATTCCGACTGAGTTGGTTAATTCACTTAGTATAAGTTCAAACCATTTAGAATTCTGAGTTGTGAAAGACATAATTCAGAGCTCAGACTTCTGAATGGGATTCAACTCATTCTGTGTTCAAATCAACTAGCTGGAATTTACAGTGTTATGCAACTTCTGCAATAACATGCATATACAAGGTGACTTTTGAGGGTATAGTGTAATGGATACTGAAGCACTTTTTTGCTTCAGTATCCAGGATACTGAAGCATTACTGAAGCCAAAAAACTTCAGTATCCAAGATACCATTTGATACCAAAATTGCGTGCTGGATTTTCGCTCGCAATCATTTTTCACAGTTCTTTATTGTAAAATTTTGCCTAAAGGAGTACGCAATGATCGAACTGTTCAGTTGGACCAGAAAAACAAAAAATTTTGTGTTGATATTTGTATCATTGGTTGCTTTACATTCATTTCACTCAAGATATTTTCGTAGCAATTCAGCATTTGTTTGTGTTGCACCAGCATAAAAAAAACCAACAGTAAGCAGCCTAGCCTAGTCTTAGTCAATTGCGTCGTTTGGCTGCACTTGTATTTGTTACTGCTTTTTTCCGAAATGGACGCAGTCCCGTTGCTAGCTCATCTTGCTAAGGGAGACTAAAAAATTTTCATGGGGTGTATATAAAGACTTTCAATCACTTACAAGCAAAACGTTGAAAATTCTCTAGGGTGGCTGAAATTTTTTCAGGGGGACTGAGCTCGTCTCCCTCCGTCTGACTACGGGGACGAACAGACGCCCAATTCAAACCAAAATTTTGTACTGGAATTTTTTAACGAAATATTCGCCCAAATAAACTTCGAACTGAAGCTTTATGCCAGAGCTCAAACTATGGTGTGTATGAGATTTCACACTCGGGTTTCTAGGTGAACCTCTGATCCCTCCACCGACCGATCTACATTGAATCCGCTTCTGCTTTACATCTTGAGTGTTTCGCTTAGACTTAGGCTTAGGAATATGCTTATAATACCGTTCCGCCCCTGTTCTTTACATTGGCCCATATCTGTAACGAAAAATTGCGAGAGACAATTTCCGTTATTTCTATAACGGAAACGAAAACAGATTCCGATTATCACCGGACACGGAAACGAATATCCGGTTACACCTTGGCGATGTAATCTCTCATCAGCATACGATATTAGCGAGCGCTTTTGAGAAATTGGCCACAGCGTACAGCAATAAACTCTTTTATATACAGTCCTGTTATGAATTGTTTTCAAACCTCGGTCTGTAAACACATCAGATTCGTTAAAATATACATTTTGCTCTCACCAGTAAAAAAATTATTTTATGTGCGATTTCTGACGGAGGGCTGAAAGGCAAAAAAGTTTGGTATTTAAGCTTTACCCAACCTTCAGCCTGTTTCTTTTTGTTATATTGTGCACAGTTGAAAGTTTTGAGATTTAGGTAGTATTTCGTTGCCTACTGGTGATTGAGAAATGGACCAATGTTACTTTAAGGGGCGTAATAGTAGAATAAGCGCATTCTTAAGCCTAAGCGTACGCCTAAGCGTTGCAAAAATGAGTTCCTAAGCCTAAGCCTAAGCCTAAGCCTAAGCAAAACATGTAATCTAGAATCTAAACCTACTCTTTTATAGACCCACCAGAAACCTGGACGCCACTTAAAGTAACATGGGCCGATGGGTGTGTCAAAAAGTAATGTTTGAGAGCTACACTACAGCGTTTTAGAATGCACGACAGGACCGTCGCCAGCTCATCTTGCTAGGGGGCTAAAAATTTTCAGGAGGGGCATTCAAGGGTTCTTAATGACCTGTGGTTGATACTTTTCTCGGGGGGGACAAAGTTTTTCCAGGGGAGGGCTGAGCCCTCCCCCGAGCCCCCCCTTGGCTACGGGACCGACACGCAATGGTGTATTGGGATGTTTGGATTGAATGGAACCAGCTCAGCAGAAAAAATGACTCGGGTTTACAGACAGGATTAAAGGGTCGTTAACGATGGTTTAGTGATGTAAGAACATTACCTGTCAGAAATATAACGCCAATGTAAAGAACATTGGCGGAACAGTATTATAAGCATATTCCTAAGCTTAAGCCCAAGCAAAAAATAGTCTAAATTTTGAGCTTACTCTATTTCAGTCACACAAAAAACGTTCTGCCCCTGATCTTTACATGAGCCGAAATGTATGACGCATAGAAAAGACTTATTCCGTTTCAACTTGCCTGTCGGTACGACCCTGTTTGAATACACAATTTGTTCAGTCATTTCCTTCCAGAATTCAACAAAAATATCGTTTTTTCTGCTGCGAGTTGTATGATTTGCGTTAGCAATAATTCGTTTAGCTTAGCACACATTGCCCTGTCTTCAAGACTATTCAACATGGCCCAATTAAAGTTGATTTAGGTTAAACTGTTTTTGTATTTGTATAATAATTAGACCTTCAGATAAAAAAAATAGGCGATCATTTACCTAAAGCTTAGATCAGTTTCTAAAAAACCAGGCAATATCGCTTTGTTAAATTTTATGCGTTAACCTTTTTTTTTTGTTTTTAGTGCGATAATTTGAATTCATATTTCTAAAAAATGGGCGAAGATGTTAATTATAATCCGTTTCATCGATGGCAATCGTTCTCAAGATACCGGCCACCGGCTGTTGTGTCAAGCAACAAATTCAGACAGCGCGCTTACGTTCGTGCTCGAAGTTTAAGCCTGGCGGCTATTCAACGTCCTGTACCATTGATGCGAAAGAATGACATATATACAGGTACAAATATACATATGGTTTGCAGTAATAAAAATGATACAATGAGCGACGCATACTAATAACTAAGGTTACGCGACAAGTTGAGCCCGTATAGCAAAAATAAATTTTTCAACATGACTACAGGGCATGGTACAACCAGAGGTCTGTTTTTGGCTCCGGCTCCGGCAGAAAATTGGCCTCCAACTCTGGTTTCGGTAGAAATATTGCCGGAGGTTCCGGCAATTTCGGTAGTGAAATTTTGGCTTCCAGTATCCAGAACACTGAAGCCAAAAATGCTTCAATGTGCAGAATCCTGGAGCCAAAAAGCTTCAGTGTCCAGGATATTGAAGCTTTTTTGGCTTCAATATCCCGCAGACTGAAGCATTTTGGCTTCAGTACTGAAGCCAAAAATGCTTCAATGTCCAGGACACTGAAGCTTATTGGCTTCAACGTCCAGGATACTGAAGCTTTTTTGGCTTCAGTGTCCATGACACCACCCCTCAAAAGTCACCGTGTGTACGCATGTTATCGTGGAAGATGCATTACATCCTTTTTTGGCTTATATATACCTTTCTTGCGTGCGATTATATTTTCTTAGACGAAGTAACATTTTATAGAGCACCATACTCAGCGCTGAAGTTGCTCTCTCTTGAAATCTTCGGATACATGTATGCTTGGTGTGGAACGTTTGCTTCTGCTAAACTCATTCGTTTCTAAATAACTTATAAGCATCTGTACCTTTGTTTCAACAATGGTATTTGTTTTAGTTTTGTTCCACGAAACGTTTCCGCCTACATTTTATAGGATTGAGTGGCATGGCCACTTTTTGTTGCCCAATCCGGGGCTACCACCCTCCTGGATCCCCCCGCAATATCAAGAGACCCTAAGATGTATGGATATCACTTAGCGCAAGTGGTTTGGGGCGACAGGTTTCCAACCTGGTTGGGCTCCC
Source organism: Enoplolaimus lenunculus (assembly GCA_030248215.1). Classification (NCBI taxonomy): domain Eukaryota; kingdom Metazoa; phylum Nematoda; class Enoplea; order Enoplida; family Thoracostomopsidae; genus Enoplolaimus; species Enoplolaimus lenunculus. Next base: position 6,680 of record JASANG010001255.1, on the reverse strand, counting down.
TTGAAATTGCGGAGAATCCAGGTAGGTGGCAGCCCCTGGAAACTAAAAAACTGGTTATACAACATGAAAAAAATTACGCCGCAAGCTATCAGGTCATGCATGTCCTTAGCACCAAATTTACTGCTGATTACGGACAAGCATTTCTATGCCTAGCGCCAGTTTTTTGCATCGAAATACTTTCTAATATTTCAGGCCCATATAAAGATCGGGGCGGAACGTTTTTCTTTGGGACACGAATGGAATAAGCTTAAGCTTTAGACTAATTTTTTTTGCTTGGCTTAGGCTTAGCAATAAACCCATTCTTACGCTTAGGCTTATAGGTTTAGGCTTAGGAATAAGCTTATAATACTGTTCTGCCCCTGTTGTTTACATTGGCCATATTTCATAGAGCGCTTTCAGGAGGCAAATATCAGCCGTGGCTGTTTAACTACGTTGCCGACGGATTCACAGTTCCGTTTCATATACGAGCGCCTCGTCCGCATTATCCGGCGTATTTGTCGGACGCATATCGGCCTGAAATTCGATACTGTGCACTTAGCAATCCGTATCTGCAATACGAATTTCTCCGGCCTTCTCCACGAAACGTCCCCGATTACTGGCGTCGTTCGCCATCACTTCTCGAAGATATGGACGATTTGGTGGATCCATGGCATCGAACAACAAGCGCTGAAGTACTAGAAGCCCGTGATGTAACGCGAGGCATGGAACTTTGCCGATACGGTCAAATTTCGAAAGACACAATGGCAAAGTATTTCTTGGGTCCTTCAAGGTCTGGAGTGAACATACTGCCGCTTTCGTATGGTGGCGTGTACTGTGGCGCTGTTCAAACAAACGTTTCACGAAATTTGCGGCCAATGCTACTTTAAAAGGCGTAACAGTAGATTAAGCGTATTCCTAAGCCTAAGCCTAAGCGTTGCAAAAAGGTGTTCCTAAGCCTAAGCCTAAGCCTAAGCCTAAGCCTAAGCCTAAGCCTAAGCCTAAGCCAAAGCCTAAGCCTAAGCAAGAAATGTAATCTAGAATCTAAACTTACTCTTTTATAGTCCCACACGAGCTCGGGACGCCCCTTAAAGTAACATGGGCCAAATTTGCCATATGACGTTGTCAGGAGTTTGTACAGGTTTAGAAATAGAGAGGCTATATCTCTAGATATTTCTGGGGACAGAAGAAAAATTACTTTGAACAGAGTTACCAACAAGTCTCTGAATCATAGAAGTCAAAACATCCTGGTTTCCGTTCCTTAACACAGCCCATGTTACATTTAGGGGCGTCCAGGTTTCTGGTGTAACTATAAAAGAGTAGGCTTAGATTCTAGATATACATTTTTTTGCTTAGGCTTAGGCTTATGCTTAGGCTTAGGCTTAGGCTTAGGAATACGCTTAATCTACTGTTCACGCCCCTAAAAGTTAAGCTCTGGATACTATATCGCTGTTAGAAATTTCACCTTTGTTTCTATCGTACAACTGAAACTGTATCGATTAAAAACCGCTTGTGTTAAATGTGAAATAATAATGGCTACGCAAGATATTAATGACAGTTTTGCCTTAACCGAGATATAACAAGCAGCCCCTGAAAGGGTCAGTGGAGACGAGGTAAGTAAGCATGTCGTGTAATCAGTGACACAACCAAAACAGCATTGTTTGCATACACGCAGTTTGTTTCTGTACTATTCTCTAGCGCTGGAAGTTTGAACAAAAACAGAAAAAGCAAACAAATTTAGTTTACTTTGGATGCCTTTTTTATGCAAACTGAAAATAAGGCCGTTCAACGCAGCTGCTCGCTGTTCACTATATTGTTGCCTAACTTTCTCAGAAACTGATTCATTTGGTTTCGATGCATGCAAGGTTTATAATTAGCCTCATGCGGTGTAAATATATAAATTCTGAGAGAATAGTTGCCTAATTATTGAAAACAAAGATTAATTTTACCGATATTTTAATTTAAATTTTTTATTAATACCGCAGCGCTTATATTCGAAAACCCTTAATTGTAGCTCTTACACCACACCATTTTGTTGCAACAATATCAATGATACGGTTAAGCTTTCGCAATACAAATACAGTACTGTAGTGACCCGAAGAGGGGTCCCCATTTTGAGTGTCAGTCAATAAGAGTCCGTATCGCTAAAAAGAGTCCGTAAGCGGATAGAGTCGATTAACATTAATTACAGTCCATAAATGTTAATTATTCCTAATTGTAGCGCATAAATGATTCTAGGACCACATAACTGTGTTTGAAACTTTAAAGCATACTTACATTTTGAAAGTAAGTACATTCCTAAGTATAATCTTGCATTCTCGCTCAAACTTTTGATACAAAGGCAAATAAACGTTTAATTCAAAGGTTAATTTCAGTACCGGACATATATCAGTAACGAAGGTTGGCTGAGCGCGGGTTAAAAATAAATAGCAGTCCGTGACCGAATAACACGATGCGAACTCTCTGGAGAGGCCAAATAAATATCAACTTCTCCTCTTATTCGGATCACTACAGTACGTAGGTACTGTTCAGGATTTTTTGAAAATTTCCGTTTATTTTGGTTGGTATTTAATTTACGCTGTTCAGATGCACCGTTCGCTGAGCCGGCAAATCATAAAATATATTCTGTATAAACGTAAAAGTGATACTGAAGGCTTAAAACAGAACATGCTAGCATCTTGAATAACAATTTATGCCAACTTCATAAGTTCAATATAATCATCTTTGTTTCATGCTGATCTTCAAACACCTGAAACGTATATTTTTAGCTTAATCTACCCACCAAAGCTTGAGATGGTTAGAACGTTAGGCCAATGTGTAGAACAGGACCGGAACAGTAGTATAAGCATATTCCTAAGCCTAAGGCTGCCTAAGCCTACGCCTAAGCCTAAGCGTAAGCTTAAGCCTAAGCCTAAGCAAAAAAGTTAGGCTAAAGCTTAAACTGACTCCATTTACAGCCACGCCGGAAAACGATTCATCGTTGTTCTATACATTGGCCGGACGTTAGATGGTATAATCATATATTTTAACGACACACTTGGGTTTAGGCCGTTTTGCCGAACTCATATCAATACAACTCAGCTCAGGTACGAAAACTGTGTATCATTTTTGGAGATGAAATTTTTAGCGGTGGACGTTTATCTTCAAAATTTAGCTTTAGTCAACATATGCAAAATCGACAGCTAAACCTAACACCGATGGCTGCTCTACGGGAATCTATCGGTCAGATCTCATCAGCCAGAGCCACTCAAATCAAAAATTTTCATATTGGCTATGTTAAATTTGCGTTTGGCTTGTTGGCACATTAATGGCTCAACTTCTCGCTCGTTACGCTCGCTCTCCAAATCCTTTACCTGACGTTATACCCTAAACTACTAAGCTTCACAGGACCGTGCTGAGCACGTCCTTAATCCTCCGACTGGAAGAGAGCTCGACTTTAAAGGACAACGATTTGAAAACGAAATCACTTTGCAAAACTCTAATTGGTCCAACAGTAAAAGTTTTTAAGAAATTTATTAAAATACAAAAAGATGCGTCTGGCTTTTCGTTCGCTTCGCTTTCGAAATTTTTTCATTAATGCAAATGTTGCAAATTAATGTGTTTCGTTATAGTACAAATGTCCTATTTTTAATCTAACGGGCCCAAAGTTTCGTGTTCTAAGGTACCCTGGCGGCCCTAGACATGGCCCTGGAACTTCATATAAAAAATAACAAAAGTTTACACCGAGGTCTCCCTTTCGATTTTCGGATGGATGCCGTCAAAGGGACTGCTTGGTCAACCTTAGGTTCACCCTTCAAGGAATCTTTGATACGCCACTGCTTAACACTGGTTTTAGTGAATAGGTACTGATTTTGAGGCACGCAACCTATAATTGTTAGCACAGGGGGGCCGAATGCTTTACAGGGAGCAAGAGAGAATTTTCTAATACGAATTTTTTCAATGTTGTCGATGGCTTTTTTGGCGAGAAGGCAAATATGTCCACAGGAAAGCGATGCCCCTATCGCAGCCTCGGCAGTTGCGCGTTTCTTCATTTTATCGCTATGGCCAACGTACATGATTCGCAAATACACTCAGCCGACGATTCATCGCAAAACGATTGCGCAATGTCTTCTCTGCCTTCAAGACGTTTGCAAAGCAGTTCACATTGTTTGGTTCCTTCAGTGCATCGTTTGCGGAATCGAGAAAATACAGAGTCTCGGCATTTGCCTGTAAACGGTCAATGTTACTTTGAGGGACGTAACAGTTGCGTATAAGCATAAATCCTTAGCCTAAACATCTCGAATTACAGTATTAACAGTGCAATTACTCGTGACAGGATTGTAACTAATTCATTTTAGGCCAAAATTGGTAAAATATTTTAATGCTACCAGTGATTATTGTTCAAGTTTACCGTGTGCGATTTTTTGGCGAACATATAAAGATTAAATTTACTGTGACAGGCAGTATCGCAGTAGACAGGGGTGCTGTCCTCAAACTCCAGGGTGGGGGCCCTCAAACGCCAGGGCGGCTCCCAAACTCGCGAGCGAAGCGAGAGAGAAGCCAGACGCATTTTAAAACTTCGGCGGTTTTTGCTTCAACCGGTTAGGGTGAGGGCCCCTTAATGGGTGGGCCCCCAAATGGGGGATATGGGGCGTGGCTGGTCCACGCAAGCGTCGAAATATGTCGCAAAACATGCGATATCAGCACAAAGTTGTTCATTTGATTACATTTAACTTGAGTTACTTACCTCCTCTTTGTTTGGTCACAAGCACATCATTTTCATCACCTGTAACATTTGTCAATTTCTGAATTCAAGTTGGTACCGTACGATTTACACGCGTTTAATCGTAAATTATAAAATTAAACACCGTTGGCGTTTGGCGAAATGGTGCAATACAATTAGTTTACTGCTTAATGAATTCGAAACAGGCGATCTGAGATTATCTGTTCACAAATTCATTAAGCAGTAAACTAATTGTATTGTACCATTTCGCCAAATGAGAATGGCGTCTAATTTTATAATTTATTTCGCCAAACGCCAACGGTGTCTAATCTTATAATTCACGATTAAATTATATAATTAAACACCGTTGGCGTGTGGCGAAATGGTGCAATACAATTAGTTTACTGCTTAATGAATTCGAAACAGGCGATCTAGATTATCTGTTGACAAATTCATTAAGCAGTAAACTAATTGTATTGCACCATTTCGCCAAACGCCAACGGCGTCTAATTTTGTAATTTATTTCGCCAAACGCCAACGGTGTCTAATGTTATAATTTACGATTAAATTATAAAATTAGGCAACGTTGGCGTTTGGCGAAATGGTGCAATACAATTAGTTTACTGCTTAATGAATTCGAAACAGGCGATCGAGATTATCTGTTGACAAATCCATTAAGCAGTAAACTAATTGTATTGCACCATTTCGTCAAACGCCAACGGCGTCTAATTTTGTAATTTATTTCGCCAAACGCCAACGGTGTCTAATGTTATAATTTACGATTAGATTATAAAATTAGGCACCGTTGGCGTTTGGCGAAATGGTGCAACACAATTAGTTTACTGCTTAATGAACTTGAAACAGGCGATATTAGATTATCTGTTCACAAGTTCATTAAACAGTAAACTGGTTGTATTGCGCTGACGTTTGGCGAAAATAGTGCAATGCAATTAGTTTACTGTTTAATAAATTCGAAACATGCGATATTATATTATCTGTTCACAAATTCTGTTGTGACCTCGCACAATTGCGCGTTCAGTACGTTGTTTTAAGTTGTACATAACCATATTTAATTTATATGGGTAACATAATATTTAGTATGTTTTTTTTGCGAATTGAAATACATATGCTTGTCTGCGCTTTGCATTACCTTTAAGCTTTTCGGAAACGATAACCAATGTTTGATTAAAACCAAATGTTTCGTAAGCCTTAGTCTAGACCTAAGCCTAAGCCTATGCATAAGACTTAGCTTAGGTCTAAGTCTGAGCTAATAATCCTAAGACTAAGCATAAGCCTCTCCGCTTCTGACAGTCTTTCTGTTTCTAGCGAGCACACCTCTAAGGTTCGTCCAACATGATCGCTAAAAATGAAACAAGAAATTAAGTTGGTTCTTAGTTGACCACCATGAAATGGTTTCGCAATTTCAGTTTGACTAATATCACAGTAAATTTCAGTGAGTTGATTTTAACTCAGAATGAGTTGAATCACTCAGTCGGAGTTAGGACTAACAGAACTCAAAATTTTGAGTTGATTCAATTCATTCTGAGTTAATTAATTAACTCAGCCAGATTTAACTCAACTCAGAGTGAGAATCAACTCAACTCAGAGTGAGTTAATGTTTACTGATATTAATTCACAAATAACCAACTCGTTAGCTGAATTGATTAATCAACTCATTGGAATTTAGAGTGATCGTTAGCAAGCTAACAATGGAATAACAAATTAAGTTGGTTCTTACTTAACCACCATGAAATTGTTTCGCAATTTCAGTTGACTTACATCGTTCGCAAACACAGTCAATACTGTCCAAGCAGTAAGATGCTGTCAACAAGTATTCTTTGCCTCGCAGTTTGCCGATTCCTTTGTTGCATTTTTCAGAACACGATTCCGCTGTGCAAGGTTTCGTTTTGATGCGGAATTTTTCGATCGTTACCTCAGGCAACGAACGGCATACTAAAATGTTATTTTGGCAATAAACATTGTAAGCGAACTGTAGTGACCC
>JASANG010001823.1:0-57296 GCA_030248215.1 Enoplolaimus lenunculus | reverse complement strand
CCCGAATCCATTGCTAACTTGCCGGACCTAAATTAGAATCTTGCATGTCACGAATTTGAGTTATATGTATAATTTGTTCCAAAATATCAACGCAATGCCCGCCGCATAACTTTCAAACGTTAATATATTTCGTGCAACTTTAGTTGTGAGATTTTTGCCCGAAACAAAAATACTGACTTATAGAACAAGTTATTTAAAATTTTTATTGCTTCAAAATGCCTAACATTGTTGGGCTCCACTTTTGGATTCGGCTTTTAACAACCAACTCCGAACAATATTTGCCGAATCCGAACCTTTATTGCCACCCTGCCAGCAACTAAAATAATATGTAAGGTTCTTTAATAATTAATATCCTGCATAGCTACTTATACAAATTTTAAAATCTTCAAAAGTTTCCAGCACGACTTTAGTTACAGAGAAGGACATACGTCCACGATTAACTGCATGTTATTATGAGGGTATAATTTAACGCGTTGTTTAGTTTGGTGTGCTAGTTCTTTAGCATTTCGCTGAAGGATGGATCAAACTGAAGTCTGTGCTAGTATTAGCAAGTTGTGAGAAATATTTGGTTCGGAACTCCGAACAAAAACTTCTTGAATACGATTTATCCTTCAAATGCATGGTCTACTCTCTTGACAAGAAATATGAATGTATAATTTGCAGAATTTTTTAATATCTTCTGCGCACAAAGATACGACCACTTTGTTGCTAAACAACTGCAGTTATGGAGCTCGCCCAAAGTTATCTCGGTCGCTAACTCAAAGTCATACTCAGGCAGCTACTCCAACGGAAACGGAATTTAGTGGTTTACAAAACCAGGAGGATATACGTGCAATAAGTTCTGATTGCAGCAGCTCGCGTTGTAAAGGATATGACGTAATTAAAAAGGTACGTTAACGACTTGTCCTGTAGTTAAGGTAAGGGTTATGCCACTATACGTTGCACAACCGTTTTTAATGTATGCATGCCTCTAATTGTTTAATGTTACTTCCCATTTTACCGCTAATTCAAAGTATAGCTCGCTAAAAGAAAGCTCCACCGTTCAGATATCTAAAGTTTTAATAAGCCTTTTTGAATAGGAATTTCGGGAATCACCAAATAAAAAACAGACGTGATATAGTGCTTTTTTGAAAAATAATTTTGAGTTTTTGGTCTATTTTTGAAATGAAATTTTTTTATAAAGTAATGCTTGTGTTTCAGACTGCACGCCTTTGGTCACTACTTGTAAACAAACAGTGTAGCGACAGACACCTTGATCCATATTTACCCGGTAGAAGAGAACTGTCTGTTGCGTCGGATGCCTGCGCTCAAAATGTTACATCCAGCAATCAACTTGAACCTCAACGAGCCTTTGGTGTAAGCAGTTGTTTTTAGCTTTTTATTTATTGTAAAACGTAAGTTATTTTAATGTATGCAGGAATTAATGGAGTAATACATTGTTCTTTTGTTCATATGTTTAAAAAATTTCAATATACGCTTTGATTACGAAATGTATGGCTACACCACAGAACAGTTTGTGTGTGCGTTTTTTCAGATTGCAAAAGACAACAATATTGTCAGAAATGTTACACGGAGAAAATCTCAGTCTCGTGGTTGGCGTACATTTTGGTTCAAATCTATGTCACCTACGATACCTATCAAAACTTATAATGCACAAAGTCAACCGCCACAAACTTGTAATTAAAAATGTTTTGGATGTATTAAAATGTTCGGAACTTTACTTGAAATTGCAAAATGGTGACATGTTTACATGTTTGTTGGTTTTCTGTTGTACTCATGGTGTTTACTTTAGAAACTTTTAATTTTGTTGGATTAACTTGTCTGATTAAATTTCCCTTCAGAAACTTTCTCGGAAAATTCAGGCGTGTAATAATGTACACTACTTATCGTTTGAGGTAGTGGTTCGGAATTGTACGGTGGTCAAATCAATGAAGCCCTCGACCTTGACTTCGAGTTAGATAATGACACAGAACAAAATATTGACGAAAAACCGGTAGAAGAAACAAAAACAAATCATGCATACGAGTATTGCAACTACGATGCATTAGAGCTAAGCAGATCGTTGCGAAGCTGTGAAGTGAAACTTGACAACGATAAACGCTTATCTTCAACCCAGATATCTCCGCCATCTTCCATACCACTTCAGGATCAGGAACAGTCGTATGACAGATGCCAGTTGGGTAACCGAGCAGAAGAAGTAACTGATGTTTTATTACCAGTCGCACCTCCCGCTCAATGTGCCCAAACTGCTGTGCTACGATCTGAGCGGAAAGCATCGTGTATTCGTAGAGACCGAAAAAGAGTTGTAAGTTGCGTATTTTATATTTTCAGTTGCCTGCAATGTCAAAGGAAGAACTGAGATGCTGTATGTTAGTTAACAGAGTTTATAGCTTTTAAAGCATCATGGTGGTGTTTTATTTATTTAAGTTCTTGTTGCAAATCTTACGTATACTTCTATATCTCCTATAAGTTTTGGTGTTATGATTACGTCAATTGAAGCTAAATCACTTGATAGTTGAACCTGAGGCACAACATATCATTGATAAATGTCAATAATACATGTACATGAGTATAGTATCTTTCATGCTATATGAAAATTTTCTAAGCTAACAGCACCTTTTGAAGTTAACATTTGATTAAGTTAGAAGTAATGTAGACAAACGTACAGCTAATTGGGGAAGTGAAATGTAACCGCAATGTGGCCTAGATAAGACCCAGTTTGGTTAGACTCAATTTATACAATCTTATTATATCCAAGAAGTATGTTAACAAATTCGTTTGGTTTATATTTATCATTGGTTTAGATTGAGCATTGAAAATTTAAGATGTTTCAATTGGTCATTCTGCTTACTAGGCTGTAAGTTTGTTATAATGAGCGCGGGTCAGGTACTGTTTAATTGTGATTTTGAAAGGAACGTTTTTCATATTTAACTGTTAACAAACTTACTTTAAAGGCTGCGCCGAATTCGGAGACGCATCGCGGTTCCACTCATAGTGGCACAAAGTGGCAGTGGTTTCGTGATTTGAACCAACTTGTTCAAGGTCGTTTTTCGATTTACGATGGCGAATCTGACTCAACACACTCACCATCGAGACATTTCGTTATGGCGTCGACTTGTTTGCCACCACCGCAACTCCAAGCCCCTACGTTTTGTTCTGAGTGTTCGCCGTTAGAGAGACCGAGCATAGCATCAAGGAACAAGAGTGTCGGTCGACCAAGTTTGCTTGATTGCAACGAACCGCCTTGCATTTCAGAGAGTGCTTGCTGCACGGGTTTGAATTGTTTTCGTTGTATAATCCCATACCGCGCAACAGAAAATACTAAATTTTATATCGTAGCAGTTTTCGTAATGCCTGAAAATATCTGTTAGCTTCTTTTTGCCCCATATGACTCTATTAATGTTAAATGCATTAAGCAGCCGATAAATATTGTACTATTTGAACCAGTCGTAGTGGGACTACATTTATTGAGCGAAGCTCGAACACACGTAAGCAATTAAGGTAATATGCAAATTAGTTATAAGCTAACTATTAATTTATCGGTTTTGGGGGTTTGTACGCAATTTCGTCAGATTCCTCGCACCCAAAAACCCTTAGCCAAAATAATAATTTTCGGAATAATTTAAAAAGTCCTAATTTTGTCTGGTCAATTAAGCTAATATGCAAATTAGCTATTAGCTAACTATTCAATTATCGGTTTTGGAGATTTGTAAGCAATTTATTCAGATTCTTCGCACCCAAAAACCTTCAGTAAAACCCAATAATTATTGAAATAATTTCAAAAGTCCTAGTTTTGTCTTGTCAATTAAGCTAATATGCTAATTAGCTATAAGCTAACTAGTCAATTATCGGTTTTCGATGTTCTTAAACTATTTATTCAAATTCCTCGCACCTAAAAACCCTTTAGTGCTGAAATTATATTGCTTTTAACCTTAATAATTAGTGAAATATTGTCAAAAGTCCCAATTTAGCCTTATAAACTATGCTAATATGCAAATTATCTATTAGCTAACTGTTCAATTATTGGTTTTGGAGGTTTGTAAACAGTCTACGCAGATTCCTCGCACCCAAAATAGCTTTAATGCTATAATTAGATTGCTTCTAACTGTAATAATTAGTGAAATATTGTGGAAAGTCGTAATTTAAGCTTAATTAATTATGCAAATTAGCCTGTAGCTAATAAACTGCTTAAAATTTTAAAACCCCAATGCGAGGTTAACACTCCAAGATAATTGGCTGTCAAACAAAAATAGTTTATCAAAATCGGTCCAGCCGTTCCTGAGATTCTTTTCGGACGGACAGACGGACGGACGGACATCCACCTTTCGACCCCCAAGTATAAAATATAAAACGCTTCGCGAAACTCCGAGCTTCGCTCAATAATCAGTATTATAACAGTTTGTGGTTTTACATTGTAGGTATAAATGAATACGGAAATAATACACCAGTTCCGTCTACACCGTTATTAGATCTGCCAGTTAGTTCTGCGGCGGAGAAATCGTCTGAATCTGTAAGTGTTTGTTGTACAAAACTAACTCGCGGACATTGGCACAATATCTTATTTTATAAGGTTTATAAGACGTCGTTTAAAAAAATCATGTTGTTGAAATGAGATGGAAGTATTATTCATGTACGTATTTTATTGCATAATGTTAACAGGATTTTTATTAATGCAGATAATTTATCTAAGTTTCAAAATGTAAAAATATTTTCCTTTGGTCGCATTCGAGATTGACCTGTTTGACCCGACCGGTGTTGCACTTTTGTTAAACATTTGGCCACACGCATGTTTTTTCCTACTCATGTTGTGCAGCTCTATTTATTTTATTTCAGCGCTATATTGTACCTTCGAAACTACGTCTTCATTGTTCATCACCCAGCAAGTACAGCTTTAATGCAGCAAGAGACGCTTATCGGTTTGACGGCCATGATAACGAAGATAGTGTTTTCCAATTTCCTGACTTTAATGAATTGAGCCTGGTACCAGAATTTCGACAAAGGGATACTGAAACAAATGTTGGCAATGAAACTGGTTATCGCCAGCTTAACTATGCACAGTTTGATAACCTGAGTCCACCGTTTTTGTCGTCGATCATGAATCGATCAGCAGCTGGTGATTCATTAACTGCCACGGTGTGTAACAGTTGTCGAGCAGTACATTTTTATAAAATCTTAGCAGAGAGAAGTTAAAACAGTGTGTTCAAAATATTTTGGGATAACAACTGTAGTTAAGTGTACAGAAAATGATCGACCACAATTTTTGACAATAAAGTTTTAGCGGTCAGAGACATTATTTCCCAGACATTAAACAAGTTTATAAGTTTATCATCAGGACAAGAAGCATAAAGCTAACTGGAGATTAACGCAACTTAATTAGCTAATGTATCAGAGCTGTCTTAATAAATGACTAACTTTTAGGAACCACAGGAACAGGAACGTGAATTGAATTTTTTTTGTTTGAACCGATCGTCGAAATAATTTTCATCACTGAATTACTGTTGAACTTTTTATAAAACTAGCCTTTAAATGGTTCACTTGAACTCTCAGCTATTTCATCGCAAAGTCTGGCGAATACACATCAGATTATTTATCTGACAGTTTATTAACAAAATTTAAAGGAACAGGAATTGAATTTTCGAAGGAATTCCGGTTGAACTCTGACTATTAGTAAGTTCACATAAACTATTATGTAAATTAGGTTGCATTTGTGTACTGAAACGCCTGTTTTGTACATCATCTAAAATTCTACGAATTATACTTAGTATGTAGTACTAAATTACCGTTATTTTCATGAAAAATGCGCTTATTAGCTGGTTTCAACCCGATATGAAATATCCTTGTGTGGTATTGGTGCTATCCTGTCGCATGCTGTAAAAATCACGGTGCAAAAGCATACAAATTTGTTGAATTTTCGTTTTTAAAATTTGCTTTTTAGCCTGATTTCGCTAATACGCAACGGTTTGGAACGCTGCCAAAGGAAACAACTGTAGCAGAAAATACAAACTATTCGTCTAAATGTGCTTTACCTATTCATTACGTTCAAATCAATCGTGGAAAGACCCAAGCGATAAGGGTAAGTTAAGAAGAATTTTTCACACATAGTTAACCATGGCTCTTTTTAGGAGGACTGACATTTGTCGCAAAAAATCTGAATTTGATAACTTGCGCTTTACTAATTTTATCAGCAATTACAGTAGTAATAATAAGCACAGTCTTGTTTCAAAAAGTGATGTTGAAAGAAAAACGAAATAAACAGAAACTAACATAAAAGTCTCGGCCCATGTATAGCACAGGGCAGGAACACTAGTATAAGCATATTCATAAGCCTATGGATGAGCCTATTCCTAAGCCTAAGCAAAAAATAGTCTAAAGCTCAAACTGACTCTATTATAGCCCCTCCGGAAAACGATCCGGCCCTGTTCTATACATGGACCAAAGTCTCAGTAAATTTTAGTGAAACGTTGATCAAACTTTTAAGCAGTTTGTAAACCATTACGTTTTAAGCGGCTCGTAAACCATTATTTGGTTCATTGGTTGCTGTAATATCAGTTAACTATGGTATGTACTGTGATGTTATAGTCTGCGCGCGAGTATAGAATGGAGCATGTTTTTGATGCTTCTACGTTTCTACTCCGGTGTACAACAAATACTACGACAAAAGCAAGCAGTAGTGCAACACCAGGCACTGGATTTCGAAGTTTCACTCGATCGCAACAGCAGCCCAAGTCTCAGACATCGAATTTATTCAAAGGAAAACGCTCTGCGTAAAGCTTAATATCGTAACAGTGGAAGAAATAGTCTGATGTTAGCCATTTAACGGTATTTTGTAATAAAGCAATATTGGTTTTTTACAATGCTTTCGAGGCTTTAATACTTATAACCATATTTATACCTCAATTATTGTTTTGTTTGCATATCTGTGCTTGCGTTATAAGGCATATTTTCAAGTTGTTTGTATATATCATTCTTGTGGTGCAATTAATCTATACATTATTTTAAACATTACAGTCAGGGACGGAAATAAGTACTAACACGGCCGTGTTCTAAACCACGGTTTTAACCGCACTACCGCAGTCACTCATTTATTGGCCACAATCGCTCGCAAACGCAATTTGAATTGCTCGCGGCGGTTACTCAGACGACCGAACCGCGGCTACTAATAATAGATTTTTCACCGTTTGTAAACGCGCTACAAAATCGCTGGTTGAGGCATTACTGCAACCGTATCTCTAGGCCCGACTGGCGGTGATTAAAGAAAATTCCACCGCTATTATAATACTGTTGCCGCAGATGACGCATGCGCACTTAATTATGTCCGTGACTGTAGTGTTGGCTTTTCATGTGAATTTTTTTAACATTAATTTTGATATTTGACACGAACACATATGTAGACGTCTGCATGTTACGGAATCACTTCTCCTGACTCCCGCTTAATAAATGAGGCTCGTGTTTTGTAGTGTTTGCAAATTAAGGGAATGGCTTCAACATACGTTCTATTATACACCAATCGCCGCTCATATTCACATCGGAAATTATATAAGCGAGCAGTGTTAAACTGGGTGTAATCAGATATCCAGATCCGGTTCAATATCTAACAAAAAACCTATATCCGATGTGAACCAACCGGATAGCGGATTTTGACGGTATGGTTGTTCCAAATATCTTAAAACCGTTTTCATCAAGTGAGCTTTATTTAAATCGTACTGCAATTCATATTTTGGCTATATCCACATGATATCCGTTGCAGGCAAAAATCCGATAGCCGATATGGAATTCTTATTGTGAATGCATTTTATAAAATCAGTGTACCGCAGAAAGCATGAAAATTGCTGTTTATAACAATTTAGTAGATTTTTTATGTGTACCGTAGTTTGGGTCACATTTTCCGTTTGTTATCAAACTACAGAACAAGTGATTTCGATCACGTCACTTCGGAAAAGATAGACAATGTCTCGATCGATTCCAAATATTCGTTTTACCGTGTTTCCTCGGACTATTGTTTACTGTAAAGAATATTAGAAAATTAGATTCGGAATATGATGGTATAATCTGCGCATAAAATTGTTTTAAATTTTATAATTTGCACACATTAACCCTTTCTCGCATGAATATTTTCTATTTCCCCTGACACCTACTTTTATGCTAGGATTCGAACTCCAGTGACTGGAGTGGGAGGCGTATACCATCACCACTCAGCTATAAGAGCTTAACGCTCGAGCCCGAGGGGCTCTCACGTCTTCTGGTAATTTAGTACTATGTATACGTGTTGCAATTGTTAAACACGGTGTGATATATATTATTTAACGTATATGCCCTGCGCTGAGTTGTCTATAAGCAACTCAATGTGAGAAGGGGTTATAGATAGTAAACTGAAAATTTTTCGCTTAACCCTTTCTCACTTGAATATTTTCTATTTCCCCTGACACCTACTTTTATGCTAGGATTCGAACTCCAGTGACCGGACTGGGAAGCGTATACGTATACTATCACCACTCGGCCATAGGAGCTTGACGCTCGAGCCCGAGGGGGCTCTCACGTCTTGTGGTGATACAGTACTATGTATACGTGTTGCAATTGTTAAACACGGTGCGATATATATTATTTAACGAATATGCACTGCGCTGAGTTGCCTATAAGCAACTCAATGTGAGAAGGGGTTAAGAGTTGTTCCAGCTGCGCAATTGGTTATATCCGGTTATATTGCATTCGTTACAGTTGTGTGAAAACATATCGGTACATGTACACTTCCCCCATAAGTTTAAGGTGTTAGACTAAAGCTAAACCTAAGCATAAGTAATATACCGAATATGAAAATATTGAAAACTGGGGGAAGAGTACAAGAGCAAACGTTTTATTTTATGTGCCTTATAATTTTCAGCGTCACAGATTTTTTGTGCTTGACGTGCATTATCTCGTACATGTGTTTCAATTAAATTTCATTTCCAATTTCACTGCATAAACATTTCAGTACGACCAAATCGTGTTCTTGCAATATTGTGTTGTGCTATGCTTGTTAGTTCGCAGTTTTGTGTTTACGTATCTGCTGCTTTGTTTGTGCTGTTCTCAAGGCGGCAATCTTTGTTTACTAAAATGTAGTTATTAACAAGTATTTTGCAAACTAGCGGTTTGTCGGGTGTGTGGAGTGAATCGTAGCCAGTACCAATTTAAGAAACAACTAAATCAGTTTTTTATTTAAAAGAAACTGGATTTATCTGATAATGACTGGTGTGTAGACTGAGCGTTGAAACATAAACGCGATTAATGTTTCAGATTTTTTGCTTTGATGTGTTGGTTTTAGATTTGAGGGCTGCTATATTTTTAGTTCAGAAAAGTCACTCTTATTGAGATGGAAATTTTAAAATGGTTACAATTCGAAAATGGGATAAGAAAAGGTGGTGCTAATTGTTTTATGTCGTTTTAAAAGAGTCTTTCTTTACAATTAGCTTTCGGTTCATATCACATAGGGCGTCAGTTTAAAGTGGCTTTTACACTGCCGTGAGAAACTCTTGAAGTGAATGTCTTTATGAGTAGCAAAACGCTATTAAGTAAACGGTTTTAGCATATGTCAGAACGCTTTACTTGAGCATTTTGTGCATTCTTGACTTGATTTCCGAGATGTAATTTAATAGGCTTTGTTGGTGGCTTTGTTTAATGTTTTAATAGTTTGTTCTGTTGAATTCCCTAATCCAGAAGCAACTTGGAATTACTATATATTACCTTTTTTCTGTAATGCATTAATTGTGTCACTGTTTGTCGAGCTTCTACAGCTGATAGCTTTGTTGTATATATTTGTTCAATGATGTGCCTTCATTACTATTTCATAAGTAAAAACGAGTAATTTTGAATTTTCAATATTTCGCATTTTTGTTTTTTGTTTTGTCAACTGTATTCAATAAACGTTAAAATTCGTTCAACTCAATTTTATTACAAGCAGTAGTAAACAGCTAACCAAATTCCGAAATAGATGTGAACAAAACAAACCTGGATTCAATTTAAGTTTCTTTAAGAAATTTGCTATTCAAACATGGCGTACAAAGTTCTTGAAGCGCATGGCAACGAAAGTAGCCGCATTCGGTGCAAGATTTCGCAAGACCTGCGGTTGAACACAATTGGCATGGCATTTGAACAATAAGACTTCGCGGTTCCAAACATATCAAACACGGGCTCCATTGTGCGTTGCGCGTTTCTGTACCGCCGCTTGTCGCCATCGTTGGAGCAGTCTTTTTTGAATATTCTCTAAACTGTGAACATTATGACATCAATTTTTTGGTGCTGTTAGGCTAAAAATCAAATGTATTCCTGGTAAATCACTATGCAAACGGACAGTAAAAATTACAGAAACGTGATTAGAAGTAAAGGAGGCCAATTTTTACCGGGAACGGATGTCCGCGCACTTTGATAGCAGACACAGGTATAACTTGAAAAGAAACCCTAGTATATTTAACAGTGGTTTCAACCAAGTTACTGAAAACCCTCAACCTTCGAATTATTTCCTTACGGATATCAGGGCAAATTCTTCGCTATTTATCCGGGTTTAAAAATATTAGGGATCTATTATGATTGGTTTTCTCGTCTTAACAGAAATTTCATTTGCATATATCCCCATATCACTCCTCAGCCTGCTAGTACCTTAAAGTTTTTTGAGCAGCACGTTTCAGAGTTTCGCTTCGTGTCATTTGCACTTCTTTTTCTAAACCTTTGTTTTTTCTCATTTCTGCCATTTGGTCGTCTTCTAATACTTCGTTAAACATTGGAAGAACGCATGTCGTATGATCTGGCTTCATATCGTAACTATCATTGCATTTTTGGATATTCTGAAATGTAAACAGCCAGATACAACCACAGGTCTGCCTCCGGTTGCGGCGGAAAATCGGCCTCTGGCTCCTATAGAATTTTCGCTGGAGCTTCCGGCAATTTCGGTAGCGATGCCGGAAGACATTAAAATTCTCTAAAAATCATAGTGCGACCATCAGAAAATCCACATTTGTCCTCAACATTCGTCGCATTATATAAAATCTCATCCAGTTCCTTATATAGCGCAAAATGTAAAGATTATATAGTTTCATTTTGAAATCTTTGGAAATGCCCCTAGATAGTTTTAATTTAACCTTTTATTGCAGAAAGTGCATGAAATTTTATGGTTAAAACTATATAGTTTAGCCCCAAAGCTTAGTAAAGTGCGCCGTACGCCGCTGTCCATCAGTGGCCGTCACCGTGTGGTATTGTATGCGAGCAATTCTCGTACTATACCGTACATTGACGAACGGTGACAGACGGCCCCAATTGAAATTACAATTACTGACGGGTTTAGCGCCACTTTTATATGGAAAAGTCAACCCACTTACACTGGATTCGTTTGAGTCATCATTCACATCCACACCGGTATTGTTCTTCATTGGCGAATTTTCGGTAACTGCCTCCTCAAAGCTAAACTTGTGCGCCGAGTCTGACTGGTGCAGTTTTTCTATGACTCCACCGCTTGATTCTTGGGTCTCATCGATTTGACCAGAACTATTCGGCGCTTGTGCTGCGTTTCCTTTAAAATAGATATTTCACTATATTTTTCTGATATATAATTAAATTTGAATTTTCAAATGTTAAACATGTGAGCACGGTGGGCAACGATGTATGTTATCGATTTTTACAGTAAATCAATATGGGTATAAGTTTCGAGATTGTTCTAATACACCACAAATCATTCTCTGAACTGTAATGAGCTCCGTCAAAAAATATGTACTATTGCATACAGAATTGTTAAAAAATTTACAACTTTTTGAGAATGAATATATTACTATTTATACATCTAAAGGTGCATTTGAGCAGCTGAAACATATAGAAGCTTTCAACCTATTTGTCTACATGTCTTAAAAATTAAATTTTGATTAAGTTAAACTTGAAAATTATCACAGCGATATTAAAACTAGCACTGAGATTATCAAACGTTATGCGGGGTTCACGTTATAACCGGTTGTAGCTTGTAACACGTTTTGTCTAATAGACTACTGGGTAACGTTTTGTATACTTATAGACCCCATATCGTGTTCAACAAGTCGTATTTGTGTGCTATTTTCGTGCGTGGGTCACCTTTTGTTCTTCAATATCATATGACGTTCGAAGTTAGTATTTTCTGTGAGTATCATATGATATATTTTCAAATGTCTGTATACTTGAGGTAACATACCCACATTGTCCTTTTGAGTAACATATGATACTAGAATTTGAAATTTGAATTTTTGAATTCTGAAGTTGTGGTATACCGACTCTTGTACACGTAAAACATTTGAGAGCAGTGGTTTGTAAGCTAATGCCATATTATGACGTTGGAGTTTTGTCTGTTGACCCGATATGAGAGCCCGAATTTTAACTTTGGCGTCGAATAAATGTGGGACAAACCGTGACCCACCTGCACCGGTTATAATGTGAATCCCGCATTAGTTGTGCGGTGATGTTTGCCAATATTCACAAATGTGTTAAGGAAGTCTTGTCGGTTGGTGATAGCTATTGTCACCTTGGAACTAACGAGTGTTGCTCGTCAAAATTTACCATAATTTTAGCATTTGACTTGTCATAGGCACTGTTTTCTGTGGAGTTTGAGATCCGCAGCTTTACAATATACCTACTTATTTAGAAAACCTGTTACATTAACTCGCAATTAGACACTACGCATAACTGACAATACGGACACTTGCTACTACTTTGGCAGTATATATACTGTAGTGATCCGAAAAGTGGGGGGACGGATATTTATTTGGTCTCTCCAGAGGGCACCCCCCTTGTTATTCGGTTACAGACTGTTATTTATTTTTAACCCACGCTCCGCCGCCTTCGTTACTGATATATATCCGGTACTGCAATTATCCATTGAATTGAACGTGCATTTGCCTTGTGTCAATAGCTTGAATACAAGGTTTATACTTTGGAATGTACTTTCAAAATTTAAGTACGGTTTAAAGTTTCGAACTTAAGTTATTTGGTCCTGGAGTAATTCATGCGCTACAATTAGGGTTATTTCACATTTAGGGACTCTATCCGCTTACGGACTCTTATTAGGGATACGGACTCCAATTGATTCGGACTCAAAATAGGGACCCCCGTTATTACCCCTCCCCCTCTTATTCGGGTCAATACAGTATATATATTTAGTCGATAGATTGGCATTCATTCTTAAACATAGAAATTTATGTTGCAGAAATTTTGGAAATGGCTGTGAAATAATTTTGAAAGTTGAAAGTAGCATTTTCGCTTTAAATAAAAAATTGCCTGAAAAGTTGCAACAATTAGACACTTCTTTGGTAGAATACAAGGCGTTGTGCGATTTGTCATCATTATGACCCACGAGCATTGACTTTTGTCTTTCAGCAGTTGTTCGAATAAAGGTACACCTGTAAGGAAACAGACAATCGTAAGCATTTTATTTACAATATTTATACCAGTCACAACTTGGGTTGGAAGTTCTAACTAAATACGAAATATTGTTTATGTTTATTATAGGAGCTTGTGCACCATAGGGAACACAGCGAGATATGAAGGTCATATGGGGACTATGTCAGCTAAGGCGTCCTAGAACTGAACAAATCGTCATATTTTGATGAATCTTCACCGTTTCTCCGAATTTGTGTTTCTTTCATCTTAAAATTGTTTCGAAGTTTTTTATATTCATTCCCTTAAAAATTTCTGGAACCTCCACTGCCTAAAAGAAAGGTTTCCAACGTATCACTGGACGTTTTTGCGCTGTGTTTTCGCACATTTATCCTACATATCTTTTAAACTTCAAATTCAAAGTGGTATACGATTTCAAAGCCTGGACTGTGCTGAATGTGGCAATATCTTGTGGTACACATACGGCGGTTGACGGTGCCGGATGACATTAAAATTTTACTAAAAGTATAGCACCACACTTACTTTCGACAAGTGCAACTTGCTTGAATTTTGCAAGAGTGCATTGCGCGCCGAACAATTATTCCATGGTTACGGCAGAATGGGCATAATTGTTGATTACGGCGTGGAACAGAGTACGGTCTTGACTTTACAGAAGCATTAGCAGTTGCGGAAATAGTTTCATTCGTGGAACAATTTTTATTGTGTACCATTTTTCCATTTGAAACTTCCAATGCAAAAGTTTTTGGTGTATTTTGACTATTTTTCTTGCACTCAGTGTCCACAGTATCATCATTTTTGCTACCATCACGTTCGTGATAACTGCTGGAAAACGATTTAGAAAACGAAATTTCCCGATTAGGTGAAGGAATTATAGCACGGAAAATGGGATCCAGTTGCGATGTTGCGTAACCCGCGCTAGAATAAGTGCGGCTGGAACTGGCAATTTCTTGCGGGTAACCATCTCGAGCTATATTATTCTTAGCACTCAACCAATGTTTCATTTTTACTTTTTGTTTTTCGTTATTCCGCCGGACCGCAGCACATCTGAAAGCAGTTTTTATGTATAAATGTTCGTAAAAAATAGATAACTGGTACGCATCTTTTGGTATTGTAGAATATAATTAAAACTGCAACACTTGAGAATGAATATTTCTTACAGTAAAACCTAAAACACAGCAAGGTTTACTTTTTAAATTTTACCAGAGTTTCAGGATTTTTGGTAAAATACAATTAACAATTACAGTTAAGTGTGTGAAAAATTGCACCTTGTCAATATACTATTGTTGCACAAATACGTGTCGGATATTCTGATATCAGCGTATTTTTTCAGATGCATATCCCGATGTTCCTTTACATCCGGATATATCCTGTGCCCGTCTACTACAGGGCAATTCTGAATTATAAATATACACGTTCTGTTAGAAAAATGCTTTTGAGTAGTCGATAACCAATTTTCCTTCCAATTAAATCACATATCGGTTGAATATTAATACTAATGCTTGTTGCGCTGACCTTGAACACATACACGACAAGTTTGAGCAACAGTGTTGCGCTTTGTAAACCATAAGACCATGATTCTTGCAGAATGGACAAAATCGGCGAACTTTTGTTGTCACGCTCTGGCAGCAAATTTCGTCAGTAGAAGAGTTTTTGTCGTCTCCTGTAAACATTAACGGCGGCGCTATTATACTCTTTGCGTAACGACAGTTGCCATTTTGCACCGCATTATAGTTTAAAAACATTTTTTGACGCGTGCGATGCCGTGCGGCACCACTGATAGTGTCCGCTTAAAGAAAAAAACAAACAGAATAGCACGGTCAATTTTTAACAAGAAAACTTGTCTTTGTAAATTCAGTTCCCCTAAAGCTACCTATATAATTACGATCATTATGTTAAGTGCTGTGCAGAACATTACC
Organism: Enoplolaimus lenunculus; assembly: GCA_030248215.1. Classification (NCBI taxonomy): domain Eukaryota; kingdom Metazoa; phylum Nematoda; class Enoplea; order Enoplida; family Thoracostomopsidae; genus Enoplolaimus; species Enoplolaimus lenunculus. The sequence goes on along the minus strand of JASANG010001823.1, from coordinate 42,000 downwards.
CGAGTAGAACCACCGCTCAGGTTTGGTAAAGACTTTCAAATGGCGTGATAAATTCTCGGGTATGATTTATGAGACACCCAGCATTCGATTTGATGCTGTGGTCGGTTGGATAACAAATTTCTGATTGTATAAAAAACTAGGCAGATTTATAAACATAAGGAGTAGTTTTCAACATTGGTTTATTGAAAAATGTACGAAAAATCTCGTACAGCCATAAAAAAGTTTCACTATTGATACCAAATGGAAGTGGCATAATTTCAAAAAATTGATAAGTCTAAATTCGAACGGTTTAATTTTTGGCGCTTGCATACAGACGGCTAAATATTCGCTGATCATCTGATACAACTACTGCACTTAGATCGCGAATTTTTATATTTGTTTTTTTGAAAGGTTCATGTTAACTGTGGAAGCCTGTTTACTTAACCTATGTATAAACCTATGCCTAATCCCAAGCCTAAGCCTAAGTTTCCAACTTCTAAGTTTTCCTGTCTGTATGCGGACAGACAAGTGTGCAGAACAGAAGTGAATTATATCGGAATCGGAAGAGCAAATTTATACTAGAATTCATATATATCAATGCCGTGTGAAAAAATAACTACCAAAAAATGACCCCGGGCACATTTTCATGGGGGTCCAAACTTTATACTGTCTGGTAAAAACGACCCCTAAAAAGATACCCCAAGTCATTTTCACACGGCAAATATAGGAATGAAATATTTATCCCCATAAAAAATGACCCCGTTTCATTCCTTAGCAAGAATGACTAGAATCTGCTTACTGACCAAATGTGCTAAATATAACGCTCTAATTTGGTAGATACCCGCATTGAGATGCCATTCTTTACACTTGCAGATGCTTAATGTGCAAACTATGAAATTGAGCGAAATTAACAGTTGACATAGTTGTTTTTGCTTTTACGTTTATGACCATGTAAATTTAATATTTCTAACGTCCCTTAAAATCATGATTGCGTTTTAGAATAGACATCGGTATCGGCATATGTAGGTTTGGCATCTGCAAAATTTGATAATAAGAATCGGTATCGGTATTGTCAAAACTTTGGAGTCGACCGACACATCACTATTTATTAGTTAAATTTTGCACACTCTACACCAACATAACCCACATATCTCTGAGAAAAAATGGCTAATACTTCACACGTTCCGTACTCAGAAATAGAAATTATCTCGAAACTAAATGTTGACCTCGACACAAGTCTTGTGCAATCACCTATTATTCTATTAGCCGACCGTGCGGCCGGCCGGTCATTGACCGCATTCAAGCCAGTGCACAAATTCTAAAAGCATAGATATTCTGCCGGAGGTTCCGACCATTGTGTAGTCGAAATTATGCATATTTTTACAAAATTTATTTATTCGGCGTCAATGGGTTATTGCAAAAAGGCCTGAAGTTGGATTTTGGGGGACAGGCAAGCCTAGGCACGCCCGTGTTTTACCATAAGGCGATGTTGAAATATGTAATAGTTTCAGGCGGTAGCATTATAAATATTTGAAGCGAATTTGGTTTTGTCAACGCTTTCTTTGTTTGTAATCACACATCACAGACATAAAATACACAATTACAGCAACACCCTTAACAGTTCAGCGATGTCGACCTCCAAACCAAAATTCTGGCTACGCCAATATATATATGTGTTTTTGATTTTCCAGTAAATTTTTTTCTTGAACTTAACTTACCTTCATCTTCTGTTCCGCAAATTATAAGCGGTAAAAATGGTTTGCTTAGTTTTGTTATCTAAATTAAGCTTTCACCGTGCTTAAGAATATTCTCCGGCGTGAAGTAATTTATTTTACAGTGGAAATCGGGCCTACATGATAATATGCCCGGGGGTCATTTTTTGGGGGGCATGTTTTTCATGCGACACCGGAATCGGAACGTAACCTTCCTGACTGACGAAATTTTAACTTATGGTAAAGCCAATGAATATTTTTGAACATTTCACATGTAAAAAACACATTAACAATCGTAATTACTGGCTTTATTTGGGCTATTTAGCCTGTCGAAAAAAATTACAATCCTACTGATATCAAAACTGGTAAAAAATTAATACTAAATATTACATAAGAAACTACGCAAATGCTGAAAACTCCAGCTCCGATTTCGATCGAATTTCTAACCGGAATAATCACAAACGGAATCCGAACTTGTTTTGAATCGAAATTCTAACCGAAATCGGAATTGCAGTTTTCACCCTGCGACAGACCCATCCATATACATACCGTTAGACATTTTTCTTCAATTCGAGAACGGATCACTTTCGATTTCAGATAAGTTAGTTTACTGCAACTCGAAGTTCAAACAGTAGCTGATATAAATAATATCTTATCCGTGCAACAGCTTAATAATTGGAACGACTAAAATCGGGTCTGATTTAATGATTGGGCGATAACTTGGGAACCTGTAAATGTTTATCAACATCAAAAATCCTGAAATGTCCGGCATTTGTCCGGTATAATAAAGCGAATTCCTATTTTTACCGAAACTACAACAGCTTAATCACCCAGGCCCCGCTGCTGCAAGTACAAAAACTTTCTGGATGCAATTTTTAAGCACTTTTACGCCAAAATCACGTTCAGTATCATCTAAACTATAAAAAATAGTTGAAAGTAAATAGAACGCTGCACGTTCATAGCCCCAAAATTACAAAATTATAAAACAGCGTAAACTTTAATACGATAGATAACATTTCGAGCTGTTTGAGAGCACGCAAGCAACACAGTCAAAGTCAACGCAAACAAAGTCTAAAACGTAGTTTTATGCAGTAAATTTAGTAAATTTGTAGTAAAACGTGCTTTGGAAGTTATATATTTATTTTTATATATACAAATGTTCAAATCAGAGGCGTATACAGGAGGAGACGTAGGTGAAAATATATATCTACTCAAAATACCTTGAGATGAGAGAAATGGGCACATTTATAGGTTTAAGAGTAACCTACTGGGTTCGAATGCGGGGTTCACGTTATAACTGGGGCATCCCGGAACACGTTTTGTACCCATGTACTGAAGAGGTTCCTCCCAAAATCCGCGGATATTACAAGGGAAATTGAGATTTTGGGCGCAACCTTTTTCCCTCGGGATTTTGGGAAACTGGGGTTTTGGGAAATTCGGATATTTCCCGGGAAACTGGGATTTTGGGCGCAGCGTTTTCGCTCGGGATTTTTTGAAATCGGGATTTTGGGCGCAGCGTTTTCTCGCGCGGGATTTCGGGAAATTGGAATTTTAGTAAATTCGAATATAGCCCGGAAAATTGGGATTTTGGGCGCAGCGTTTTTTGCTCGGGATGTTGGGAAATTGGGAGTTTGGGAAATTCGGATATAACCCGGGAAAGTCGGATATAGGTCGCAGCGTTTTTCACTTGGGATTTTGGGAAATTGGAATTTTAGTAAATTCGGATATAGCCCGGAAAATTGGGATTTTGGGCGCAGCGTTTTTTGCTCGGGATGTTGGGAAATTGGGATATTACCCGGGAAATTTTGAATTTGGGCGCAGTTTTTTCGCTCGGGATTTTGGGAAGTTGGGATTTTTGGAAATTGGGATATTACTCGGGAATTGGGATTTTGGGCGCAGTCTTTTTCGCTCGGGATTTTGGGAAATTGGGATTTTCGGAAATTGGAATATTACAGCGTAAATTGCGATTTTGGGCGCAACGTTTTTCGCTCGGGATTATGGGAAATTGAGATTCTGAGAAGTTAAGATATAACCCGGGGTATTGGGGTTTTGATTGCAGCCTTTTTCGCTCGGAATATTTAGGACTTTGGAAAAATGTAATTTTGGTAACCACTACGTTTACGTGTCGGGTGAAATTAGCCGTTTGTACAACTTTAGCACAGGTTTACCATAATTTCATTTTACGTTGCTCATTTGAAGTTATTTGTTGCCAATCGATTGTTCATTTCAAAACAGGACCTTTTTAATGTTTTTTAACTGTTCACGTAGTCGTTTTTATAATTCGTTGTTAGAATTCTGTTTTAACTTCAAGTTCAAGATAAAGTTTTCGATTTTCAGAAAAAATTAAAATTTTTGTTAAAATTGTTTCAAAGTTATTATTACATAAAATTATCCAATCTAGAAAACGGAGTTTGTTTAAACTCTAACATTTCTCCCCTTATTAAGTCTTCTATTTTCCTACTTCATTTTTCGACTCTATTTATCACTTTGTTCATTGCTTAATAGTATTAACATAATCACATCATCGTTTAACTAAAGTGGACTTGTTTACGCATTTAAAACAGAAAAACATTGAAAAATTGCCTGAAACATGAACAAGCCTAAATACCAACATGCATAAAACACACACACTAATAACATTAAGGTACAAAAGTTGCAACAGTAACAATTTTTTACGATTTAACTTTAATCAGAAAGGTTTAAAATACTTACTTTATATCACAATTGTTCTCTAACGTATTCACCCGTTTAGCGAGTTACTTTGCCGCCAGAAGGCTTTCACTCATTGGGGTTTCAACGCTACAGAAACAAACTGTGATTAGTTCACTTAGCTTTTAAGCTCCAGAAGTATTTGGATGTAAATCTAGTTTATTACTTTCATTTAAAAATATAAAGGTGAATTCAGTTCATTGTATAACTTCAAAAATGTCACATTCTGGTTTTGAAACTTTTTAAATGTTAAATTCAGCAACTTATTAAATTACAAAATAGCCGTTTGTGCTTTAGACGTTCTATTTTTGATTGAAATTGTGACCTTTAGGTAGTGATACAACTTCGGCTATTCTAAAAATTATGTCGAGACCTGCTCCTGCCAAAATAAGCATTGAAATGATGCTGTTGTATAATGCATTATGCCGTTAATGTATTTTGTAATTGAATCACCAACTAGAACACGCTGGTACAATGTGTTTTCCTGAAGTGCTTGCAATAGTTGTCCCAACTTATTTTTTCCTTGAAACTTTTTGGTACCTTGTCCACAAAACGGATGACTAGTCGCTTTGATTAAAGATTTCGGGTGCGTTTCCATCAAAAGTGATGACAAATTGGAATTTTGTGCAATTTCTTCATAAACAATGCGAGCCATCACATGAAATTTTATATTATTGCATTTTTGTTTTTGCAACAAAGATGTCAAAATCGTTTTTACAGCTTGCAATGCCCTTATAGGCGTATCTATTTTTAAAAGCAAATTCTTTTCGGGTTCATTACCAATTATATACGCCTTACAATATTGGTATGCTTGCTAGGCTGAATTGAAGGTTGTTCCGAACAATAAAATTGAGCAACGAAATAAATTCGATAGAAATGCAAAGTGCGAGGATATATTGAACTCGATAGTTTCTTCTCTCGCACTATGTGGTCGAGACGCACCATTATTCCTACAAAATTAATCTAGGATATTATTCGTGATATATACAATCTAAGTTTGTTCGCATGAATTATTTTTGTTTTACCAAAATTGTCTAAAATTTTAAAATTAACTCTACCATATTTGGCAATAATTCTAAACGGTCCATTAAATCTTGGTCTAAATTTTGTGTGATACGGTTCGATTTTGATTAAAACTGAATTGCCATTTTCCAAAACTCTTTTACTGGTGTGTTTGTCATATTGTAGTTTTTGTTGTTGTTGTTGTGCTTTGAGTATGTTTGATCTTGCTTGACTCTTTTAAGTCTGCCATTTCAAGACCTAATCTGTGCATATAATTCGTTTTATTTGGAAATTTGTTTTGTAGAGATTTGAAGATTATATCAGATGGAAAATTAGATTGGCGATAAAATAAAAGTTCAAATGGAGAGTAGCCCGTTGAGTAATTGACAGCAGTTCTGTATGCAAACAGAACATATGGGACATATAAATCCCACTGCTTTTCATTTTCACCTCACATACGAGGCTAACATATTTGTTAATATTCGATTTAAGCGTTCTACTAGACCATCTGTTTGTGGGTGATATGTTGTTGTTTGTAATTTTTTACATTTCAAAAATTTACACATATGTTTTATAATGTCAGAAGTCAGGTTTGGACCCTGATCTGAAATTAAAAATTTTGGGCAAGAAAATCGACATACAATTTCTTCTACTATTTTACGTGCAATCGTTTCCGAATAAATTTCAGAAACTGGGAAAGCATTGGGCCATTTTGAGAAATAATCAACTAGGACAATCAAATAACGGTTTTTCTTCTGCGTTTTTGGAGGCGGACCTAATATGTCGATGCCAAGCATTTCCATTGGTCCACAAGTTATTGCATAGTTTTAAGTGTAACTTTTGCTTGATTGCTTTCCTTGCGTAGCTGACATACTGCACAACTTCTGCAGCATGCCTTTACATCTCAATCAAAATTAGGACAATAAAAACGTGCGCGAATTTTTCTAAAGTTTTAATATATCCTAAATGGCCTGCAATGGGGTCATTGTGATTTGCTAGTAAAATGTTCCTTTGCATTGATTCTGGAAGCACAACTCTTAGGGACATCCTGCGTCTAGATCGGTACATTAAAATGCCATCGTTTAATAGAAACCATGATTTAGATACTATGCGAATTTTAATTTTCTCTGTGTGGTTTTGCAATACTTTGGTTATTTGTGTGCAGAAACTATCTTTTTGTTGTTCCGACTTAATATCCGATTTCTCAATTGCAGATTTGACTGTCGCAGTTGTGTGTTGTTGTATTTTAGATTCCTTATTTTGCGTACTTTGGCGTGAGAGACAATCTGCGTTCGCATTTTCAGAACCACGGCGGTGGATAATATCAAAATTGTAGTCTTGTAACTCTAAGGACCAACGCGTTAATCTCGCCGATGTATCTTTCATAGACATTAACCATCAAAGAGGGTTATGATCGGTTTTTACTACAAAATGTTATCCGTGTAAATAAGGTCGAAAATGTTTTATTGCCCATTTTATTGCAAGTGCTTCTTTGTTCAATTTGCCGTGATTGAAAATTCACATCATGATTGTTTGCTTGGCAGCCCAATACTAGCTGATATGCAATTAAATTTAGCTCAAAAATATTTTTTTTCGAATGGGTAACTGTTCCGCTTAAAAGCAGAGTTCAAAATGTAATTTTGTCTTCGTCTGTGAGCCTACTTGGCTTCAAAACCATACCTGCGCGTTCTGAAACATTATGTTGGGGTTAACTAGGTACTGCTCAACCAGCAACAGAAGTTATTTTATTTTTGAGCCAACAGAAATTATAAGTCAATATTCCACAGCAAATTTAATTAATATCATGGCGGCACGTTGTCTCGCAAAGCCTGACAAAAATAAAATTCCCGTTAAAATAATAAAGGTAAACAGCTATCCAGTAAAATTTCAAAATAAAACACTATTAGGGAAGTGTTGCGAACATGAAAATACATACATATCTGCGCAATGCCATGAAACGAATGATAAAAATAAATTTTGCGTATACTCTAAAATTAAAGAAACAATTCTCTCAATTAAAATGTTTTGTTTCATTTTTTCAACGAAAATCAACCTGGTTTAATATTATGAACTGTTGAATTGAACTGGTAAATAAATCGGTTTTGAATGAAGAACGTCACATCCGATCGAAAACTGAACTTGGATAGTACATATTATTAAATGTCGCCAAATTCAAACGAATAATCAGTTAAGAAGAATCGGCTTCAACCAATTTCTTATTCGCCACAAAAAATTGCAACCATAGCAATTTTTAAAGATTTAACTTAAATCAAAAATTTCAAAACGCTTAACTTATATCACTGTTGTTCTGTAATGCATCCACCCGTTTAGCGAGTTACTCTGCCGCCCGAACGCTTTCACTCATTGGAGTTTCAACATTACAGAAGCAAACTGTGATTAATTCACTTAACTGTTTAGCTCCAGAAGCATTTGGATGTAAATCTATTACCATTATTCAAAAATATAGAGGTAAATTCAGTTCGTTGTATAATCGTAAAAATGTAACATTCCGGTTTCCAAACTTGTTCAATGATAAATTCAACAACTTATTAAATTGCAAAACACTTGTTTGTGCCTTTTGATCAAAACGGGGTAAAAGTTCATAGATAGTGATATTTAGTTGAGGTTTGGTTCGCGTTAATGACTTAAGCATACATTCATATTTAGTATTTAGTTTTCTAAATGACTTTGTTTTGGCGGAGCCATCGAGTTTATTTATATAGTTGCGACCTAAGTGACTGTTAAAAATTAGGTCATTAACACCCCCAAAAATTATGATGTGGCCCTTTGGTAGGGAAGCTACTTCAGCTATTTTGAAAATTATATCGAGATCGGCACCTGACCAAAATAAACATTTATAACTTGCTGAAGTGTCGTGTAGAGTGTCATTAATGTGTTTAGTAATAGAGTCGCCAATCAACTAATTACGGCATAAAGAATTATTTCTTACTTCTTGTAAAATTTGACCTAATTTATTTTTCCAGGGTTTGCTATAGTTCCTTTGCCCCAAATGAATGTGTAGTCAATTCTACTAAATGTTTCGGGCACGTTTTTGTTAACATCGCGAATAAATTTGAATTTTGAGTAATTTTTTCATAAACAATGCCAGCCATTACGCAAAATTTTATGTTATCCCATTTTTGACGCTGGGAAGCAGATGAGAAAATCGTTTTTCCAGCTTGCATAGCATTCATTGGTGTGTCTGTGTTTAAAATTATTTTTCTTTTGGTCTCATTATCAACTATATATGCCTTACAATATTGATATAGTTGTTCTCCGTATTGGAATGTAATTCCAAACAGTAAAATTAAACATCGGAATAAATTTGATAAAAATGCAAAGCGCGAGGATATGTTGAACTCGATGATTCCTTCGCTCGCGCTGAATGTTTGAGACGGGCTGTTAAACCTGTAAAATTATGTAAGATCATTATTCATGGTAAAATCTAAGTTTGTTTGCGTGAGCTATTTTCGTCTTACCAAAATTATCCAAAAATCCGAAATTAACTCTGCCATATTTGACAATAATTCGAAACGGTCCTTTATATCTTGGTCCAAGTTTAGAATTGGTGATCCGATTGAAGTTAGTTGTTGCCAATCGATTGTTCGTTTGAACTTGCCAATATTTAATTTGAACTAGATAACTTTATTAAATTCAAAACAGAACCTTTCTAAGTCGTCAATTTTGTGATACAAAAACTAACTAGTCTTTTTTAATATTCACGTAGTCGTTTTTATAATTTGTTGTTAGAAATTTTGTTTTAACTTCAAGTTCAAGATAAAGTTTTCGATTTTCGAATAAAATTACAATTTTTGTTAAAGTTGTTTCAAAGTTATTATTTCATAAAATTTTCCAATTTAGAAAACGGAGTTTGTTTAAACTCTGACATATATGTTTAGTTTTCCCATTGAAAAATTAGGATTCCCTTCGGAAACCAAATCCCGGCAACGCCCCTGGTCGGAAAGCACTCTTTGCGGTATTATTATTTTAAGAATACTCAAAAACAGTGTTTATTACAATTTCAATGTATACGTAAGATACCTAGTGTGCGCGGGGGGGGGGTTCGGAGGGTCACAACACCTTTGAGAGCACAACAAAAACAAGTTCAAGAGATAAAACCTTCGGCCCATGTATAGAACAGGTCCCTCCCAATTTCTCGGGTAATATCCCAATTTCTCAAAATCTTAATTTCCCCGGTAATAAATATCCGAGTTTCCCAAAACGCAATATCCCGGATAATAGGCCATTTTCTCAAAATCCTAATTTCCCGGGTAATACCTCAATTTCTCAAACTAGCAATATCACGTGTCATACGCCAATTTTCCTTCCGAAATCCGAATATCCTGGAAAAACTTAAGGTGTATACTTAGGTTCGGGTGTAGGCTTGACGCAACCATAGACAGACGGATGCAAGAAGGCTTTGCCCCTTTGTAACCAAATTGGCACATTTGATTTCCCCTGACTTGACAAACTGGCTCACATCAAAAGCATTTCCTTTAATTACGTTTTCATGGACTGTCCACCTCCAAACCCCCACGCAAAGCAATTCAAACCGTGTTTAGGTTCCCTCAAATAGCGGGAGGTTCAGGGGGGCGGCAGCCCCCCCATGAGAATATAAGTTAAAAAGAGTCTATGTGGAGGATGAAGGTTTGTCCCATGTTGATTCGACGTCAACATAAAATTTTGTGATCTGAATAGCGGCTTGTAAACAAAATGTGAATGTCACATGATATTGGCTTACAAATTCCACATCTCCAGAAACCATCGAATACAAACAGCCATATGTCGCATGATACCGCGGGACATTTATGGGAATATCATATGATATTCCGAAAATGTACCAAAAATCACGTGATATTTGTGCAGGACAATGTAAATTATGCGCACAAATAAAATAACAAAAAGCCAGATAATTTAGCTGTAAGTGATTTCGGGATACTAAATTAGCTTCCGTTTTTCTGTTTCTGGTGAAAGTTCTGCCTAAATATATTCCTAAAGCACAAATATAATTCAAACTTTAAATTTTAGTATCGTATGATATTCTACAGGACATTCAGGCTAGTTTATCACAACCTTGCAGACATATTCAAACATGTAATATGATACTGACGAACAATATTTCGAGCATCATATTGCCGTACAAATAGTGTATGTCACATTAAGATTTCAGACAATTCAAATTTTTTGAATTTGACAGCGGATTTACGTGTAGACGAAATGTTACCCACCTATTGTAATAGGGACAAAACGTACTCCAGACTGCCCCAGTAACGTGAACCCCGCATTTTTTTACAGTGAGGTTTCTAAACAGATTGCTGTTTGCGTAAAATGGTCAATGGTGCCAAAATCTTGTACTATTTCTGCATTTTCTATCACGAACTGCAATGAAATACACAGCACATCTTGGGTCTGTTCACTGGTCAGAACCTTGCACCATTAAAACTAATTCTGTTACCGGACATAGTTAAAATCGACTTATAACATAGGCAGGCTTTATCCCATTCACTGTAGTCTGTAGGAATCTGGACGTCACAGGGTTTAAAATAGTGACGATTTTGTTTATGGTTTACAATAGATCATATAAAGGACATATTTCCAGCTCTTCAGGTTTCGGTGCACACGACTAGCTTTGGATCAGCGTTGCGCTGTTGCGCACTAACCTCGGTAGTTTTTATAACTTGCAGCAGTGTTATAATTTTCTACAAATTAAAAACGGATCAGTGCATCGTTCAGATTGCTTCACTAGTGGATTCAAAGGAATGAGGCATGGGGCGGACACCCCTTCCGCCAAAAATCATTTTGCGTTATAATGGTAAGGTCTCCTACATTAATATTTTCCCTCAGAAAATTTTTTGTGAAAAAAAACAATTTTTCCCGCAGCATTTTTTGTGATAAAATGGTAAGGTCCCTACCTTAACATTTTTCGCTCTCACAAAACTTTTTGGTGATGAAATTAATTACAATTTTTGCGTTTCATAACATTTGCCAGCCCGCCTCCCCCCCCGTCAGAAATTTATGGATCTGCCTCAGTTTTACTTAGAATTTATCAAATCATATCCTTTATTTTAATGCTATATTTCAAACTAAAAGTACCGATACCGTATACTAACTATGTACCACGGCTTGGGTTTCCGAGGCTCTAAACATAGCGAAATGCTATCCTTTTTAAGATATCCTTCAGATCCATAGCGTGTGATCCAAAAGCGCGGTTGTGGCGGAAGAAAACTCGCAAACGAACCAAGCCAGAATGTTGAACTTGTATTGTGCCTAAGATAAAAATTTTTGAAATCGCATAGCGTATATATCGGTTTCACTGGAGACCCCAAATGCCCCTCAGTGTGGTAAGGGGGAGGTAGTTGAAGCACCGTACTAGCGTGGTTCACAAGCATTTCCAAGTAGATTTAATCTCAGAAATAGTTGAGTTTTTTGACTGCGTTCGTGTCAACTCGCCGTTAGTAATTTTTTCAATATTTCTCGATGATTCATTCAACATGTCGGCAGCCGGTATAAGACGAGTAGAACTTGACAACGACGTTATACTGGCAGCGTCTTCTCTTCCATGACCAGCATCCGTCTTGCGTTTGCTATCTTTTGCTTGTCGAGACTTTCTCAATTTCGCGTCATATCTCGCTCCAAAATCAGCATCCAAATGAGCATAGTTGCACTTCGATAAACCTTTAGGGCACGTCAGACCACCAGACAAATGTCTTATTTCGCCTCGGTGCTGGTCTTTTAACCCGTGAATGCCTGGTCCTGCGTACAGACTCATTTCACGATCTTCAGGATCTTCATCAAAGACTGTTGATTGTTCATCGTCGATGTACTGCGTAACGTGTTCTGATTCGTAATGTGATTGACACCCGGCACCCCAAGTTTGCGAAAACGAACCTCGAGTTTGATTCAAAAGCGGATCAAAACCGCTATTAGCGTAGACGTTTTTAGTTAGTTGATTACATGCTGTACATGCATGATGGCTTTCTTGATTGTCCGTTTTTGCGTATAATAGAGGTAGAACAGTTTCTCCAGCATCGTCTACCAGTTCGACTTGGGCATTTGAGCCTACAGGTGGCGCTTGAGCAACGATACGTTCAAGCATTATATCCATACCAACGCCGGCGAGTTGCCAACGACCCTGAGGTGTTGCGGACTCTTTCAAGATACCCCTGACAAGCGAATCAAGATGAAATTGTTGATCGCCTAGCCATACGACGGTTTTTGATAGGCGTGGAATTCGCCTGCCCAAATAGTGAAGTTTTCGTAAATAATTCGATAACGCTTCGACTACCATTGTCATCATTGCAAGACCTAAAACATATTACTAGAATATCTGAGCGGAATTATTGTAAAAAAATTCAAATTGTTTGATGTATGAAGGATAAGCACCTGACTAAATCATCAAAAATGTTTTCACGAAAGTATAAAATATGCGATAACTTTTCTTTTACGATTTCTTCTAAAATATGTTTGGCCAGACAGCAATGGTCTTTAATATTTGTTATATAAGGCACGTATCTTTTTTTCTGTCTAATGCGGGATTCACGTTATAACTTGGGCAGCCTGGAACACGTTTTGTCCCTATGACTATAGCTGGTAACATTTTGTCTGACCGTTTATCCGCTATGAGATTCAAAGAATTTGAATTGTCTGCTATCCTGATGTGATATCTACTGTTTGTACTGCAATATCATATGATATTCCAAATATTGTCTGCCAGTATCATATGATATGTTTGAAAATGTCTGCAAAGTTGTGGTAAAGTAGCTTGATTGTCCAGTAGAATGTCATATGATACTAAAATTTCAAATTTGAATTATTTGTACTTAGGAATATATTTTTGGAAAAACTTAGCGAGAAACAGAAACGTAGAAGCTAATTCAACTTGCGAAATCATTTAATGGTGCATTATCCGACTTTTTACTGTTTTATTTAGCGTGCACAAATTCCATTGTCCTGTATAAATATCATATGATATTTAGTAGAATTTTGGAATATATGATATTCGCATAAATGTCCCGCAGTATCATATGACAAATGGTTATTTGTATACGATGATCGCTTGACATCAGTGACTTGTAAGCCAATGTCATATGACATTCACATTTTGTCTACATAACCGCTATTGGGATCACAAAACTTTATGTTGACGTCGAATCAACTTGGACAAAACGTGTTCCAAGCTGCCCCAGTTATAACATGAACGCCGCATAATAGCTAGCATATTACATGTCAACTTAAACACAATTTACCATAAAAATATTATAACAAATCATCTACGGAGGTGTAGACGTAATTTCATTTCGACAGGGTATATAACAGAAAAAAATTTCCGAGCAGCCCCTCCAAACAAAAATTGCCGAGCGACGCCTCCAAACAAAAATTGCCGAGCGACCCCTCCAAACAAAAATTGCCGAGCGACCCCTCCAAACAAAAATTGCCGAGCGACCCCTCCAAACAAAAATTGCCGAGCGACCCCTCCAAACAAAAATTGCCGAGCGACCCCTCCGAACAAAAATTGCCGAGCGACCCCTCCAAACAAAAATTGACGAGCGACCCCTCCAAACATAAATTTTTCGCCCTCAAAAATTAGTAATGTTATAATAAAGTATATTAATAATGATACCTCCTTGCGTTTTTACAATTTTGGAAGGAAACATATATTCCGTTTTCTCGTGCCTTGTATACGCCTCTGCAAATCATATAGATTTTAAGACCAAATTCGATGAAGATGGCATTTCGTTTCGCCTAAATATACTTATTTTGCTGACTTCAATATTCAGCAAAGCAAAATTGTTAAGCAGCGATTTACCTGTCAAAAGATATAGCAGAGTCACGAACAAATAGCTTCGATTCATTGGAACTAGATCGCCGAATCCAATTGTAGATAAACTAATGAATGTAAAATATGCCGCATCAGAACGTGTCATTTGCTCGTATTGTGGAAGAAACACTGAACCAATCGTTATCCATACTGCGAAACAACAAATGATCACAGGTGCTGGAACTTCAGTCGCAATATTGCTCGATGATTCTTTACTGCTCAAAATACCTTTCGCTTCCAGGGTTTTGTCAAAAAAGTTTGCCGATTCGGCGACTTCGTCTTTGCCAGTGTCTATAAAATTAATTAAAATTAAAAAATATGACGTCTCAGGACCACGACCACCCAAAGCCTTGAATCAACAGATTTTTGCGATTATTGCAAAGTATTGAATACTAAAATTACTCCTAGCTCTTGGGTCCCTTTGCTCGCGAAATTTTTTCTCGTTTGAGGTACGAAAACTTTCGCTGACGAATTTTCATCGCAAAATTTTGCATAGCGTTGACATACAAATACAAATAATATAATGTTCTCAGAAAATTTACGATAGCCCATGTAAAAATCAAAGGCGGAACGTTTTCTGCGTGTCTACAAGCGAATAAGCTTTAGCTTTAGAGAATATTTTTTGCTTATGCTTAATCTTAGGCTTACTGTAGTAACCCGAATAAGAGGGGGACTGATATTTATTTGGCCTCTCCAGAGGGTACCCCCTTGTTATTCGGTAACGGACTGTTATTTATTTTAACCAGCCCTCCACCGTCCTTCGTTAACGATATATATTCGGTCCTGCAACTGTCCGTTGAATTAAACGTTTAGGGCGATAACGCAAGGCTATACTTAGGAATATACTTTTAAAACTTATGTATATACGCTTTAAAGTTTCGAACTCAAATTATTCGGGCCTGGAGTCCTTTATGCGCTAAAATTAGGGATAATTGACATTTATGGACTCGAATAAGGGTTTAGGGACTCTATTCGCTTACGGACTCAATACAGTAGGTATATATCGCTCTTACGCCTAGGCTTTGGATTAAGTCTATGCTTAGGCTAAAAAAATGCGTATACTACTGTTACGGCCCTGTTCTATACATTTGTCAGTTACGATATAAAGTTAGCAAGTATAAAACTAACCTTGCTGCCTTTGCTGGCTACGTACACAGCACTTGGAGCGTTGTATTTTACAGAATTGTGCATGTCTGATGCAGACACGGATACGATTATAAAAGTATAGAATAATTTCAGCTTGAAATTGACCAATATCAGCCAGTACAAGCATTGTTAATGGAATACCAAGAACGCCGTAAAATACAGCGAAAAATTTGCCAGCATCTGTTTTAGGACATACGTTGCCGTAACCTGAAATACCGATCAGGTTAGCGTTTCTAAGCTTTACTTTAGCAATAATAATAATAATGACTACGTAAACAAGGGTCAGGACTGTAGATAAAAATACAAAACCCTGTCCGCTTTCAGAACGAGCTGTATTGTGACGTTAGCGGTTCTATATCAGAGTTTCCGTTCAGGTGTTGTTTGAAACTCTAAAAGTGTTGAAAAGCGTTTGATTTTTGACACAATTTTTAAAACGGATAGCCCAATAGTCGGAGTAACCGCCGATGCCAAAAGTGTCCATTCCTAATAATGCATTAACCAAACGGAAGTCCAGCAAATTTAGCCCGCCCATTGCAACAATTCTTGTCGACTGTGGTGTGAAACTTCAAATCGTAACTAAAAATTTTCTGCTACATGATATCCTACTGAACAGATATTCTTGCTCCGTTCCGGGCCAGTACGTGGTAAAACACTACTTACCAATTGTAGTAAGAATGCTGAACGTAAATAACAACGCAGAATGTATTGCCCAATCCTCGTTTGTTACGGTTAGATCTTCAGGCTCAATTAATGTTTCATTCTCGACGCTTACACTACTTGGCGTTTGTTGCGTCTGATTCCAAACAGCACTGAAATGTATTCAAGTGATGTAGTATTTTACAATAACGTAATATAATAACTGTTCTCTCAGGTGGCTAACAAAACAATATATGGTATGTATGCTTCCATACCGGGTGAGGGTTGCTCAATTCGTTACTTAGCCGGACGCCGCCGCACGCCGCTATGCGTTGATAACAAAAATATAGGTAACATCTATTTAGTGGCGCATGGCGACGTGCGGCAACTTTAATAAATTTATTTACCGTGCCGTGCGCTATTATGCGGCGAGTACAGCGCAACCCAGCCAACTTTAAAGTTGCCACTAGTTAATCGTACCCTGTGAAAAGGTAATGAAGCTGTTATTTGTTAATCCTGCAACAGTAACGTTATTGTCAACGCTGCATGTATAGTTTATAGTGTTGGACTTACTTTAAGGTTTCGATGCGTTGCTAACAAAAATATAGGTAACATCTATTTAGTGGCGCATGGCGACGTGCGGCAACTTTAATAAATTTATTTACCGTGCCGTGCGCTATTATGCGGCGAGTACAGCGCAACCCAGCCAAATTTAAAGTTGCCACTAGCTAATTGTACCCTACGAAAAGGTAATTAAGCTGTTATTTGTTAATCCTGCAACAGTAACGTTATTGTCAACGCTGCATGTATAGTTTTTATAGTGTTGGGCTTTACTCTAAGGTTTCGAAGTTTTGAAGCGGCATCGAATAAAACAGAAAAAGAATGTGAATGTGTTTGTATTACTGTTAGCTCTAAGTTGCATAAAGCTTTATTCACATGTGCAAGTATTTGCAGCAAAAACAGGCACGTGCATGTTGCATGCGTAAGTTGATTACAAAATGTCATTCAAGTTCTGGCAGCGGCAAATTATTCACTGAAATTCATGCTATCAAGAGTGGATGGTCACTCTTTATAACAAGAGTATGTAACGGGGTACATTCTGTGTATTAAAGAATGTACCCGGCACGCGTTGCGTTTTTGGCGTACCCCCATCTTTAGTGTGATTAAACAACATAGTTGCCCCCCCTTAAATGAGGGGGGTAGGAGTACTGAAGCATACTTTGTTGTTAATCTGTTGCTTAAACCCCCTGATTGAGGTGGGGGTCGAACAAAAATGCAACGCGTGCTGGTACATTGTTTAATACACAGAATGTACCCAGTTGCACACTCTGGTTATAAACAGTGATCATCCACCCTTGATGCCATTAAGTTTAGTTTCACGCGTGAACGCAGTTACACGTCGCTTGAATTTCGTGCACATGCATTTTGATTGATCAATCGGAAGAGTTGTTGTTGAGTGCTTCTGAATTAATTCAGACTATTTTAATATATTCAAGAAGCATGAGTGCAGCCGACAGCAATGGTGACGCGACTAGTTTTACATTTACAAGCACTAAATAGAAACGATATCGGTATGAAAGCGTTTTCCAGTCAAGAAATTTCGAAAAAACCTTTACGCATGAACATTTCATGCATCTGAAAGTGGTAACTGCAAGTTTTTTAAAAATTTATTCAAAGAACATGCCGCTGCAATATATTCATGATGAATATTCGCAAAGAATAAATTCATAGGTATGAATAGCCTTGCAAATCGAACTACTACATCATGATTGGCTGAACTGATATTTTATAGCTGATGCTTGATATTTTTATTGCAGTCGTCGGCAAATTATTCATATAAATTGATGTCAAAATTCAGTATGAAAGTGTTGTTTTTTGCAAATACTTGCAGCTGCATGTATTCCGTGCAAATTGTAGTGGCGAGGGCTGAACTGATATTTTATAGCTGATGCTTGATATTTATTGCAGTCGTCTGCAAATTATTCATATAAATTGATGTCAAAATTGAGTATGAAAGTGTTGTTTTTTGCAAGTACTTGCAGCTGCAAGTATTCCGGGCAACTTGTAGTGGCGAGTTCTAGCTGCAAAAACTTGCACGTGTGAGTAGGGCTTCAATATAAACAAACCGTTTTCGAACGGGAAACATTTTTTGCGAACAAGCGTTAATCTTTTTATCTCTAATATACAGCAGACTATTCTAAATCTCTAAAACAGTACGTTTTTCGACTTTTCGGCATTTTTGGGAGAAAATATAGCCGACTTAGCCACCTTCTTGCATACACTCTTGATTTTAGTTTATGTCTTGTTCAAAGCCCCTTACGTTTCATCGTTCAATGGCACTAAGGTAGCATTCGAAACCACGCTTGATATTAAAAATTGAAGCTGCAACCAGACGTCTCCGTTTTCAAAATGAATGAAAACAAGTGCGCCGAATAGCCCATACGCAATTAGCAACGTGATCAACAGTATGCGAATACTGATCAACTTGATTATCTAAAAGTAAAATAATTACGGATACAGACTCAAATTGATTACGATTCAGTATAACATCTCCTCGCGTATTGCCACATCCTCTTATTCTGGTCATGCTACAGTACAACGATAAGAGTAAGTTTCTTCGCAGCAGATCGACCAAGACAATATGTATAAAGGTGTATTACGCTAAAACGCCATAAAAGCATACTTTCTGTATGCACTACACAACAACTGTCTGTAAGAGATCAAACTAAAAACTTTATTGTTACGACTGTGTGAAACAGTGCGCAACTCCAACGGAGTAAGCTTAAGTTTACATTCATCCGTTTTTATGCCTATATACACTACACTGTAAATGTTAGTGAGTTGATTTTAACTCAGAATGAGTTGAATCACTCAGTCTGAGTTAGGACTATCAGAACTCAGAATTTTGATTTGATTCAATTCATTCTGAGTTAATTAACCAACCCGCCCAGAGTCAATTCAACTCAGCTTGTGAATGAAATCAACTCAGAGTGAGTTTATGTTTACTGATATTAATTCAGAATTAACCAACTCGCTAGCTGAATTGATTAATCAACTCATTTGAATTGACAATGTAGTCTAAATCTTATTCAGGTTTATGTTACGTTAAGCTTAGGCTCAGTCTTCATGCTTTGGTTTAGGTTTGGCTTAGGACTACATTTTCGTTAAGTTTAATAGACTTAAGCTGAATTGATGCCCGTAAAAGGAGGGTGTAAAGAGATAGTAAAAATAACGGAAACATAACCGAATATTTAAGTATACAGGTTTCAAAGATGTTCTATTTTTCTGCCAACACAATTGAGGCATGTAATTGTTCACAGGGGTTTCTAAAACATCAAAAAAAGTGGATGCATTGCATTTTTAATATTTTGGATGAATTTTGTAATTTTTATTTCATATTGAACAATTGTAGCATAATTGTAGTGAAAACTTGCGAGTTATAAACGTGATTGTTAACTTTTTTAAAGCACAAAAATAGCAACATTTTCAAGTATTTCTGTAACAGAACCGGAAACGGACATCAATTTTACTGGCAACAGTAATGGATATCCGGTACACCCTGCTTAAAAGTAACTTTGGCATTGGTCAATTACTTTATAAACTGCCACAAGCGAGGTTTTAATGCTTGACTGTACAGTCATAGCGGCTGAACAATTTTCGACGACATAAAAAAATTGATGTTATTTAAAAGTAAATAAATGTTTTAGCAAACACTGTCACTTTGAAACATAATTTGGTTTATGATGAGCAACATATTTATATAATTATTATTGGCAGGGAGGCCCATGTTCCTTCGCACAGGAACAAAACTATTAAATTCGTATAAATATTTGGTTGTAAAATTGCGTTTGGCTTCCCGCTTGTTGGTGCTCACGAATTTTTTGCTATTAATATTGCTTGCCTCGCGTCTGAAATTTTCGAATCCACCACTTTACAACTATGCAAATTTTTTTGCTACTTCTTTTTAAAAATTTATACTTTGAAACATGGCATCCTTTGGCGTAAATTGCGATTGATACAACAGTGTGAAATTAACAAAATAATAAAACAAACAACAAGCTATTGTTTTACATTTACAACATTTTACGCTTTATTTAAAAGCTGTTCAGTCTTCCGACCAATGTAAAGTACTGGCAATGGCAGATCCATGGGGGCCACCCCGGCCGTGGCTCCCTTCCTAACAGCATCTCAACAAAAATTATATGCAGCGTCAGTGTTGTTCTACGCTGTTTATTCCTCTGTTTATATACACAATAGTATCAGCAGCTTGTAATAAGCTGCCCTGTTATTTTAGCGCAGTCTCGGATGATTATATGTTTTGTCGTCACTAAGCAGGGTGGCACGGAACCAATAATTTCACTAATTCCGAACCTTGATTCTGAAACTGGTTTCATATAGATAAAAGTACATTTATATATTCTATAAAATCAACAGTGGCGAATGCCAACAGTACAATCCGAAAAATATGCAGGTAATTGAAACGTGTGAGATTTGAAATATCATGAAGAAAAATGCATTGAAAATAAATTGAAGTCCACAACCTCGAATGCTAAAACATTTTCCGAAAATAGCAGGCAGTTTTAACTCAAGCAAAAACAGAAACAGATGTTGCTGAAAACTGACTGGATTTTGCTTTTTCAAAATTGAATTGGCTTCCGAATCCGAACCTTTGAAATTGTGCCTGTTTGAAACCAAATCCGAACTTCAGTTACCATGCTGTTGTTTAGATCTAAATTGCGCTGATGCGTGAGTTTTATTTGTGATTCATCTCAATTGAACGAACGTAAAAAAGTCAATTTTATGATCGTTCTTTGTGTGTGGGTCAAAAATAAGTTTCTTACCTGTGAAAATTCGCCCCCCCCCCATTTTGAGATCCTGGATCCGCCACTGAGTACAGGGTCGTAACAGTAGAATACGCATTTTCCTAAGCTTAAGCCTAAGCGGAAGAATGAACTTACACCTAAGCCTAAGCAAAAAATTGTCTACACCTAAGGCTTACTCTTTTGCAGTCCAGCAGCCTGATCTTTACATCAACCACATTTTCCAATGTATTTACAAGAATTGCCATAATGTGTAAAGCAAAACATGGCTTAATAGCAACCAGTATATTATACCCAACCTGTTAAAATGGTGAATATGCACCACCCAATCCTGTGCAAAAACGATTATACAACCACTGATGCTCGCCCTGAAGACGCAAATTGCAGTACTGCACAGTAAAGTCGCAATATATTGAACTGTTATAAAAATGCAAAAAACAGTCAATCACATACTTGCGCAGAATCTGTTTCGATTATAAAAATTTAAGTTTTATCCAATGGCGGCCCGAGAAATTTGGTTTGGTTGAAGCCGCCAACAAAAACGACTAAAATATTGGTTGTTAAGATAACATTTACAAAACGTTAATTTGTAAAGTGGGATCCTACTATATTTTTTCATAAAATTGACAATTTTGTATTCTGAAGAATTTTTCTGTGACTTTAAAATGTGCGGAGCCGGCCTACCCTGTCCTTTTTCAACAGGCACAAAAGATACTTATGCAATTTTGCCCAAATCCGCGACAGTGTATAGTTAAAAACAGCTTGCTGTGAGGGTTTTAGCTGTTTTTATACCATCCTTCTCGACTTACTCATTAATTAGTTATGCAAAACAAGCACAGTTTTAAACCCGTTTATGCCTCAATATGAACGTAGAATCGTTTTTACTACGGTTTTCCAAATGTTGTAAAAAATCACTCATGACTGTTGCAGTGATAATTAACCAACAATTCCTAACGGACTTGACTCAAAAATAGGTTTTTGTACGATGGATTCCAGAATTTGTTACCTTTTTTACAAAGCGAAGTTTACATACATGAGACTTAAGTGTATCATTTGCAGTTTACAGCTGAACCGTGCCATATAAAGCCCTTCACGAAAATGTTTTCGAATGGATAGAACAGGAGCGGAAAAGTAGTATAAGCATATTTGTACGCTTTAAGCCTAAGTTTACGCGTAAGCGGTAGCGTAAGAAAGAGTTTATACCTGAACGTAATCCTAAGCCTAAGGCCTAAGCGAAAAATGAGTCTGAAGCTTAAACTTCATGAAAAAACGTTACTCCGCCCCTGATCTGTACATGGGCCAAAATTTTGTTGCGGATGCGGTGAAGCTGAAAACAACGACGTTAGATCCGGTCACTTGAAATAAACTACTGTATATTTATGCGCGTATTCTTAGAGAGATTTAGAAATACGTTAATTCCGATATATAAGCACGAATTAATTTTACTTAAACGTCCTTATGAAATTTAAATCATCTATTTCTCAAAAGCCTTGTACAAAATAACAAAGAGGGATTTTGATGCCTAGCCCCAGCTATGCCTATGTAATAAGGGTATTAATTAAAGTTTTACTCCTTTTAATTGGTATAGAATGGAACCGTTAAATGGTCTGCGCATGGTGTTCTAATACATAAGTGTGGAAATAATATTAGATTAATATATATCTAGACAACTGCGAATCTACGGCAATTCGTCGCCCGACAACTAGTCGCCCTACAGTGTTTTGATTAAAATGAACAAATCTAAACATAATCCTAAGCGTAGTCCTGTAAGCTTAAGCCAAAAAACATAATGATACGCTACGAATTGTTGAGTTTACGAAATGACGTGATACCGTCAACTGGATATGCATAATATAGTTTATCTGCAAAACCTTTGTTTCAACTGAGCATATATTATTCAAAATCAATTGAATTGTTTCAACATCATTGAGGAGTCCACGCCCCCTCCCCCCTCTACAGATAACTCAGTCATTTTAACGTGTGTAGGGCTTCGGCGCAATTTGAGAAACCAGTTCTTACATAGTTGGTAAATATGTGTTTCCTAAAAATGGACCAATTTCCTGATTGACCTGCCTTGTAATACAGTACTTGCTGATAAATATGACGCTTATAGAATGTGTTCTAATTACGAAGCTAAACATTGAAAACATTTAAAAATAGGCAGCGAAGTAATGCACGCTGATTTGAAGTTATACAACAATGCAACATCCATAAAGTAATTTGAGGTATAATAGATGTCGAAGCAGGATAAGCTTCCGTAGTCAACTCAATGAAGCCAAAAGTTGAATATATATAACTGTTCAAGGAGTTGAACCACCAATACCGATTCGAACGCTTATAACTGAAGCGTACTCTTTTGGTGACAAAGTTATATATTTGATTTAAATATTGAACTCATTGATTAGCCGAATTTTGCAACAATTGTATGTAGAAATGTACTACCAGGCAGCGTGTATACGTATAGTTAAATAATAACAACGGAAATAGACAGTGATTAATATAAAATGGAAGCGGAAAATGTATATTGAAGTGCCAACACAATTGAGTCATGCAAATATCCGCATGGCTTTCTAAAATTTTAAAGACACAATAGAGGATCTATTAAACTTTTTAAAATTTTGGATGAATTTCGTAATTATTATTTCATATAGAAAAATTGCAGCATGACTGTAATAAAAAACTGCGAGATATACAGTGTGATTTATGTCTAATCTTAAGCATAAAATAGCGGAATTACCGGTCTTTCTATACCGCAAACTTAATCTGATACGGACACCGATTTTTGCCAGAAACGGATATCCTGTTGTTGTTCCACCCTTTTACCGGCTGTTGCGTATTTTGGGGTTTTTTCGGTTATCCTCCAACATTGGACGTGCGTCCAATAACGATTGTATTTTAGAAATTTTTGCATATTTGGGCTTCTCATGACCTTCCCTGATCATTCCAAGCCCAAATTGTAATTTTTGAACCCAAACATTGTTTTTGTCAAAAGGAAGAAATTATTTGCTATTCGACCTGTTTGCAAAGCTGAGTTAAATGACGTTAATGTTTTGAATCAGACGTAGCCTAACGAGATATGGCCAAATAACTGATTTGGTGCATTTCCAACAGGGCCTGAGCAGCCCCTTCCTACTCCCCTTTGGAGGGTTCTCCTAAAGGGGCCCCGACCCTAACCGCACACAAAAAAGTATTTCTGAATTTATTCAGAAAAGTGTTTTCTGTGGCAAATCTGAAAAGTTTTGCTGATATTTAAGACAATTTATTTAAAAATAACAGGAAAGCGTTTATTTTCAGACTTTATTTCAGAACATTTTTTGAAAATTCTGTTATAACAAAAATACTTTTCAAGAGCACCTTGCTAAGCATATTTCTCAAATGTAAGAATTTTTTTCTTAAATAGGTATCAGAAATATTTTTCTGAGTGCGGTTAAAGCAAAAACCGCTTAAGTTTTAACATGCGTCTGGCTTCTCACTCGCTTCGCTCGCAAGTTTTGCGGCGCCCACTCTGGAATTTGGATGGAGCCCCCTCCCTACCAAATTGTTGGCAGCGCACTAAATCAGTTATTTGACTATAAAATTCAAGTTTTTTTGACCAACCGCCGGTTGCGAAATAACCGAAAATCCCGTTTTTAACAGTTTTCCTTTATTTAAGGGGCGTGGTTATCACATGCATTACTCCTAATTAAACTGTAAGCAGAGCAGTTTTGATGCCCTACGCATAAGGTACTACGGTTTGCACAATTTGCACTCAATAAATAAGGAGGTAGGCCAAAAAAGCAACGCGTACTGGGTACATTCTTTCCTGCACAGAAAGTATCCAATTAAATACTCTTGTTGAAGTATGTATCATCCACTCTTGGTCATGGTAAATGTTGATGTGAGTAAAACCTAACATACTTGAAGTTTTGACTTTTTGTCTCCAACCGAATCAGAAGCATACATTGGCCGGTTGTTCTCCGAATCGTACGCTGCGCATGTCTTTCTTGACTGGCTTTTCTTCTTTTCGAGCAACATTGCCGATACGAAAATGTTCAAAATATTAAACTGGAAATGTATTAATTTAAAATAAACTTGTATTATTTATGCTTAATAGTATAATTAATTATTTAGCTTACGAATAATAGTGATGTGCATTTACGAAAGATTGAAATTGAATCTTATGGTCAATCTTCCCCAAAGTTTACTTCTTGTACAACTTTCACCGCAAAGTTCTTCTCACGGGCAATTTTTCAGCAATTGTTCTTCACAACTAAAACAATTCCTAGTTGTGAAGTTGGAAAAATTACAGCTGAGATTTGCACTATTAAATAGGAAAAAAGAGCCATGTAGTAAGATGGTTGCGGGATTAATTTTAAATTCCACAAGGAGTCACAATACGGAGTATGTATAGTTTTTTGGCAATATCAGTTGATTAATCTCTTGGGAACACTATCTTTCAATTTGCGTTAAAATTTAAATTTTATAACTGCTCAAAGCAATTTTTAATAACGTTTGCAACGATTTCGAAATTAATAAAACCTACGATTTAAACTTTGGTGTAAAACAGTTTATATTACTAGCATTATTATTCTTCTTTGAACAATCAGCGAATGGCGGTTACGGTTTTGTGTTGAGAATGTTTGCATAAAAGTTTTTATTAAGCTTTAAATAAGAACGGTCCATTGACAAAATAAACCTGAGAAAACCACATCAGAAACTTTTAGTCGGGTGTCCAGACTTCTCAACCATTTAACCAAAAAACAACTTATTGTGTCAAGTTTTCCGCTGGCTCGGATCTCGAATTTTTCAAATCTCAATCTTTGATATAATGTCTGGTTGCCCAGACCGTTCTTCATTGAATGTCATGATGACGCTCCTGTGTTTATTGCTGCAGTATCTTGTTTGCCTGCTACGCGAATGAAATTCTATTTTTTGCCATATATGCATACATAGAAATATGTGTTTTTTCATCTAAGATGAATTAACCTTATTTAAATTTTAAAAAGATTGACTCTAAAACGAAAAATCGCCAAACTATCATCAAACAGTTAAATTGTACTATAGAAATTTATTTGTTTGCATTCTGCCGGCTAAAAAATGTTGTCAAATGTATAAAGCAGGGCCGCGACAGTAGTACACGCATATTCCTAAGCCTACGCCTAAGCCTGAGTAAAAATTAGTCTAAAGCTTATTAAGCTTACTCTATTGCTGTCACGCAGAAAATCGGTCCTTCCATGACATTTACATGGTCCAAATTGCTAATCAAAATACAAAATTGCAACGATTACAACGGAATAAGATATAAATTTCGAACTTAGCTTACAAAAAAATTGCTACAAACTTTGGATCAATCTTAAAAAGCTAACTAATGTAGAAAAATTTTATAAAAAGTATGAACAAAAACTGCTATATTTCGATTTGGCACGCTATTCATACACATCCGTTGGCTATTTCGTAGAAATTTTGTGGTATCTAGACCCGTGTCTAATTCAAAAATAAACGCGCGTTTGTCATAATTTACAAATGATACTCTGAAATACACATTAATAGTTTTTATACAGTTTGGGCTGTTGATGAGCAAAACTGGAAGGCGTTGCTTTTGTACCTAAGCGACAAAGCGAAAAAAACGAGCGGTTATTAATTTTGCCTACTGTTTTTATAAACCCTTCAACCGCGTTTAGGAGCGTACCGTTTTTCTGCAAGAGTCCATAGAGTAAGTTTAAGCTTCAGATTAATTTTTTGCTCAGGTTTAGGTCTAGGCACATAGACTTATCCATATGCTGAGGCAAGGCTAAGACTTAGCAAAATGCTTATACCAACGCCCCTCAAAACAATATCGGCCGCCGATTCAGTGGGAAAACGTATGCGTCACATGGTTTGTTGTGTATCAAAATATGTGCATTTTCAATACAACTTTATAAACCCGAAACAAACCGGGTTTGACAAATGAAAGAATGTCCATTGCACCCAATCACACAATTGGGATTTAACGGTTTTAAACCGAGCTACCAAACTATGCTTAAATCTGTACCGCAATGTTACAATTCAAGACAAACTACGATTCAATATACCGGAATTTGGTTAGCAGGAGAATAAAATACCGTTAAATAACTTGTATCACTAATCAGTGGCGGGACCGGAAACTTTGGATTGTGGGAGTTTGCAATAAATGTAGTGAAAGAAACCTCATGATCGAGAACATCGCACACAATAAAAGCAAACAAAAGTCAAAATTTCTTACAACCTCGTCAATTTTTCGAGAAAAAATTTAGATGGAGGTGCTATCGTACACTCGTTCTCGTTTTTTGTTAGCAAAAGTTTGCGGTTAAGGTAATTTGTTTGTTTGGTTTCGGTTCTTTACCATTTGGTTTTGCCCACAAGTTTTATATTTTTATAACTAAAACGCTAGAATTAGCCTGTCTGTCAAGTCTCAATTAAACTGTATAATTTCGCGCTTGTAATTCGCAAAACTACTCATATTTTATGTACTGTATTGAACCGGATAAGATGGGAAGGGCTAATAAGAGGGGGGTTCCCATTTTTAGTCCGAATCAATTGGAGTCCGTATTTCTAATAAGAGTCTGTAAGCGGATAGAGTCCCTAAACCCTAATTACAGTCCATAAATGTCAATAAACCTTTTACTCCAGGACCAAATAATTTGATTTCGAAACTTTAAAGCGTACTTAAATTTCGAAAGTACATTCCTGAGTATATTAACCTTGTATTATCGCTGAAGCTTTTATTACAAGATAAATAAACGTTTAATTCAACGGATAATTGCAGTACCGGATATATATCAGTAACGAAGAACGGCGGAGCGAGGGTTAAAAATAAATAACAGTCCGTAACCGAATAACAAGGGGGTACCCTCTGGAGAGGCCAAATCAATATCAGTCCCCTTCTTATTCAGGTCACCACAGTATCGTGTCAAAAGCAAACATGCTTGTAAACACTTCACATTTCAAACGGCGTCTTTCAAAAGGTTTTTGTAAGCTGCTCAAATCTAAAACCTGAATGTCTGACAATGGTTGAAATTTAAATTTTGGACTGGTGGTAAAAAATGAAAAAGTAAAAAATTTGGTCCGAAATCCGAAGAGGTTATGCCCCTCTGTCCTTGAATGGCAAGACAAACATTTGGAAACATTTGAAGAACACAATATGCTTTCTACAGGTTTGGAAGGTCCTTGTGCCTTATTTACAAAAACATATGTACAGTTTACAACCCCATTGTCTAAGTTTGCAAATAGTAATTGTTCAAAACCTGACAGACTGTTTTTAAGTTAGGAAAAAAACATGTTGTTGGCTTCACAGGAGCATACATGGGGAAACGAAAGGTACAATATCTTTCCCAAAACTTCTCGAGGGACAACCGAAAATAGGTATGTTTACCTGCTATAGAATTAGCTACAACGATAAAAAAAGTTTGTCACTTGATATGCTCACTCGCAAAACATTTTGCAAGACCGAATACCCTTCCGAAATAAAATCATGGCTACACCTCTGGTCGATGTATCGTTTATGGCCCTTAGGCGCATGAATTTATACTTGTAAAGCTACAATATGAACGGCGTCGTATTACCGAATAAACACGCCATAGAATTGATATTTCAATTTTTATAGCACGGTCACATGAACATGAGATATTAAGTACTTCCTCAGTATAACTATTTGGTTATTCGGACTGGTGTGAAGATGCTGCGCAAACATTAACAAAAAGAATCGTGTCAAAATTTCAAAATGCTTTTCGCGTTTTGAACAAAGCGTTTGATTTAAATTTTAAATGTTTCAAGCTATTTGAAACGCGAAAAGCGTTTAACTTAGCGGTGCACTGAACAGTTGACTTTATATTTCTATGGGATTCGTCCGCGAGACAGTAATAAGAGATCGGTTAGTGGTTAATTTAATGGTCGAGCGTTTACCATAAAAAATTTTCAAAAGAGTACCAAATTTTTGGAGTCTTATTATTGAGCCAAACACCATAAACTAGTGTTTATATACTGTAGTGACCCGAACAAGTGTGGGAACTGAATTTTATTTTGTCTCTCAAGTGGGTAGGTACCCATGTTATTCTGTTACGGACTGTTATTTATGTGCAACCCGCCCACCGCCGCCTCGGAATGTACTTTCAAAAGTTAAGTATGTTTTAAAGTTTCGAACTCAACTTTATTTGATCCTGGATTCCGGGAGTCATTTATACGCTACAATTAGAGATAATGGACGTTTATGGGCTCTATTACGGTTTATAACTCCATCCGCTTCCGGTCCCTTATTAGGAATACTGACTCGTATTGATTGAGACACAAAATGGGGACCCCCCATACCCCGCTCTTATTATGGTCACTACAACTTATCTTAATGTAGTATGGATATCGTGTCTGTGTCTGTGAGTAAACATCGCATTTTATTTAGGAACACTTTCAGCTAATAGATTCAACTCAACACAATAAAAGGTGTTCAAAACGGGAGTTGATACATTTACGGCTAAAAATATTTCGAACTCCTCAGGGTTTCTCGTCGCTAGAACCATTTCTGGTTAATTAAATTTAGTGCAACCCTTTCATTATTTTCTTCGTATTTTACAACTAGTATTGACTGCGACTCAATCACTAGGTGTGTGTCAAAAACAAGCTACGTAGCAATGATTTCGAAAAAATAAAGATATATTTTTACAAATTTAAGTCTCAAACCCTGGGCAGAACCACACGACATTACAACCTGGTCCGGAACCGCAAATCACGTGATCAAATGTGTTGAAACAGTGAAAACGCGTTTTAGCAGGGGCTTTACTTTCAAGGCAGACAAATGTGTTTAACTTTCAGCAACATAAATGTTTCTGGTGACATTAGCAAAGTAACCCAGTCAACATAGAATCTGAAGTGGGTTCCATTTTTTATGTCAAGTTTAACACAGCCAGCGAAACGCAATTAAACGTAGTTTGAACCAAAGAAATATTTGCACTGTTTCGATGTCAGCATGTAAATTATGTACTCGGGCGAGTGGAATCTGTGATCGACTTGGAAGAGTGCACACTCATGCAAAGTACGTGTGTATAAATAATTTTTGCTATCTCTATTGTATGTTTTCTAGCAAAAAACGACGAAAATATCACTAAGAATAAAATTGGTACGTTTTAGATTTTATCTTTACTGTAGGACCTCTTCAAAGGGTATTGTGTTAAGGATAATTGACATTTATAGACTCTAATTAGGAATTAGGAACTCAATACGCTTACGGACTCTTATTAGGAATACGAAATCCTATTGATTGGGACTCAAAATGGGGACCCCCGTTTTATTATCCCACACATTCTTATTCGGGTCACTACAGTATAGACATAAACGCAATTCTATGAAAATTTTAAGGAGTCGCTTAATACTTCAACAGTGTCTAATATGCAATATAGATTTGTTCTTCGTGTAATATGGTCTTTGTGATGGTTTCAACAAGTTTAGTCATGCTTCATAACAAACATGTTAAACAGATGCCAAGTTCATCGCAGTACAAAAGTAGCACATGCGTGCAACTGCGATTACTAGTATACAATATTTCTGTCAAAGCTGTACTGTAACAAAACAAATAACCAAATGAAGAATAATGATGAATGAAATAAAATTTGCAATTTTGACATAAAAATGTAAAACACGGTTCATAATTTCATGCTTGCGGCTCTAAAACTAACCGGTACTGGAACGCAAGGTGATGAAGTGGTATATTAATTGCCTTAAAACACTGATCGATAGCCTCTGCAGCCGTTTTTGAACGAACCACAATTTAAGTAATGAATTATGACTTAAAATTACAATAAAATATACGTATTGGTAGGAGTGTGAAAATCAACTTCGAGCACTGTATATGGGTTGCTTATTAATATTGAATATGGTCTTTGTTCAGTAAATTATGTGTGCGCTTTTGAGTCATATTGTCTTATTAATAATTAGCAGGTTGTCTTTAAAAGCCGCTCACAATGTAAGCCATTGCCGCAAACGTAAGTGGAGTTTATAAATAAAAAATATATCAAATTATAAAACCGTTTCTGATGAATAATCAGAGCTCATTCTGTTTACAACGTCAGTTTAATGAGCATGTCTGTAAACTAACCACAACAACTTGCTTTTAGAGAAACGAAAAAGCAAAATTCGTTTCAATTCGATCTGTCCATACATAACACTGCAATGTTGTTACATTCCATAAACGGTCAATACGTATCGGCAGATTATTTTAAATTTTATTGTTCTTTGACCTCCCTAAGAATAAAGCATGTCAATTTGGCTGATATTTTATGCCTGTTCTTAAAAAGTAAAAATCGGTGCTTCATTTCACTTGGCTCTTGTTACACTGACGGCATTGTAAACCTTAGAGCAATTTTAGTGCTGCTAAGTTTTTAGTGTAAACAAAATTTTGCATTATTGTCCGTTTAATTTTAGGAAACAATTGCCAAATTCCTACAGAACACAGATCGTGTTAAAAATGAAACGGTATTATACATTCTCTCTTTTCGCATTTCAAACAGCACCATTTAAAACACATTTTCGTCAATGATAATTATTGTTTTAAGATCTACCAAAACA
This sequence comes from Enoplolaimus lenunculus, assembly GCA_030248215.1. Taxonomy (NCBI): domain Eukaryota; kingdom Metazoa; phylum Nematoda; class Enoplea; order Enoplida; family Thoracostomopsidae; genus Enoplolaimus; species Enoplolaimus lenunculus. The sequence continues at coordinate 10,630 of JASANG010001823.1, read as the reverse complement.
TTATGCATTGCGAATTTGAGTTTGGTATGCGGGCCCGTAGCCAAGCGGGCCAGGGGAAGCTCATCCCTCTTGGAAAATTTTTGGTCCCACTTCAAAATTTTCAAATTCGCTTGCGAGTCTTATAGGCCTGGCGGCATGCTTTGTGAATTTCAATTTCGAAAGACATAACAGGTACACCGTACCCGCCTTTTCAATGTCACAGTTGTAGTAATTTTTCGATTAGCCGGACCGGTTTTTTGCGCGTATCACGATGATTGCAAATTCAACGATTTCCAAAACGACAACAATACCCAAATACGATAATTGTGCAAACGACGATTGCTCAAGCACGACAACTTCCCCCAACAACAATTGCGCGAACGCGACAACTGCGCGAATGACAACTGCTCAAGCGACTCAACGACATACACGATGACTGCACAAATGCAAAATATTGATTGGCATTTCCAGACGCATAAACAGATCTGGGTCTGCTAAGTGTCCAGATCCCAATCCAAAAACCAAAAAATGGTTTATGACTGCTGTAAAGGGGATTAATACTAGAATTACGTCTGGTTTCTCATTTGCGGCACTCTCGTTGTTTCCTAGTACAGCCGGTGCTTATGGTCGGACGGTTAGACATGGACCAGATCCCGATAAATATGCATATGTTTCAACTTTCAATATATTTTTGAGTAATTGAGTTGATCACAAAATATGACACGGATGTAACCTGATTATCAGAGCAAACCAGGTAATCCTTTCAAAAAGTTTTGAGTCTGCCGCTATTCGCAGCCCATGGCATATCGATCCTAAGCGTGGATCCTGGGGATGACAAGAATGGCTCGTCATCAAATTTCGAGGAAAGAATTTTACTAACGTTTATTCAAATTGGTTCAAACTATGCGGGCGCAACGTTAGTTATCAGTTTCGTTGTGTTTAACACGTGTCAAAACACAGCGTAACACAATCCTTCCGTAAACATAACCTGCGCTGGTTAAACTATTGGTCACAGGTTCGCCTTCACTTACGTTTATTATATAACCATTCCGCGAGGTATTGCTCACAGTGCCGGAGCAGACAGGGATGGGGGCTTCCCCCAAACTCGAGAGCAAAGCGAGCGAGAAGCCAGACGCATTTTAAAAACCTTCGGCGGTTTTTGTTTAAACCGGTTAGGGTGCGCCACCCAAAATGGGGGTATGGGGGTGGCTGTTTCGACCCTGATTACTCTTACAATCATAAATTACTTTCGTCGCTAGTAGTCTCCTCTCGCAACTTGAAAATATTAGCTCCGCCCATGCTCTGTTTGCTCGGTTATTTTTAAGCTTTATTCTCGCCAAAAACTTGGGGTTGTTTTCCAACAAATTTATTTTAAAAACGTAAATTTTGCGAATTGGCTTGAGCAGTAAAAACTTGAGTTTCAGTCGTGAGAATTTTTACAGATGCCTTGCGCAATAGAGAATAGCAACAGTGTTGAAGTGTGGCACGAAACAATGAAAGTTCATAATAATGTTTCAAAAAAACATTGTTGAATCAAGATCGAACAGTGGAGAACTTACAGTGGTGTCCTAGTGTGGCAAATTTAATTTTTTCAAACGAAATAGTTAGATTTTGCTAACCAATACATCAAATATTGACTATGGATGTATAGATAAAGATTTATTGATACGATAACCTCGAATCTAGCTGTTACAGATAAGCGAACTTTGAAACAACTGTTGTTTATCCAGTTTAGTGCAGCATTTTGCGCAGGGTGGGTTTTTCCGGATAAATTGAATCGACCGGAAAAAGCGGTTTTTTCCGGAAAAGCAGAAAGACCGAAACATTGAAAATCAAGTACTAATGCTTCCACAAGCCCGAAAACCTTGATGAATTTGTTTTCTAAAAAAATGATGTTAGAAGAAATAAATTACTATTTTACTGTATAGATCCGAATAGAGGGGGAGGGTAGTAATAAGAAAGGGCGTCCCCATTTTGAGTCCCGATCAATAGTAGTCCGTATCCCTAATAAGAGTCCGTAAGCGGATAGAGTCCCTAAACCCTAATTACAGTCCATAAATCACAATTATCCCTCATTGCATCGCAAAAATGACTCCAGGACCAAATAAAGTTCAGTTCAAAACATAATCCGTGCTTAAGTTTTGAAAATAACATTCCAAAGTATAGCCTTGTATTATCGCTCAAGCTTTTGATGCAAGGCAAAAACGTTTAATTCAACGGATAGTTGCAATACCGGATATGTATCAGTAACGAGGGGCGGCGGAGCGTGGGTTAAAAATAAATTACAGTCCGTAACCGAATAACAAGGGGGGTACCCTCTGGAGGGGCCAAATAAATATCATCCCCCTCTTATTCGGGTCACTACAGTATTACTTAAGTATTAACATTTGATAACACGTGAGGATAAGCTTGCTGCAGCTGCACGCACTACAGAGCTGTCATATACGTAAAAGGGTCATGTGCCAGCTAAAGTGAGCCCAGACTTGCGGGGTTGAGTCCGGCAAAAATCTACAAGAAGGATTTTTAGTTTTATTGATATGTGAAAAATGAAATTAATAAGAAGTTATGTTCTGAACTTAACGCTGCATATATCTACAATGTCTGATCCTGAGTAGCCACCGTAGCTTTAGAAAAGTGTCGTTGAATTCAAGACCTGTACAGATATGTTTCCCTGGCCTTTCCAGAAGTTTAAGAGAGGCATTGTATTCAATTATTCCTCGTACTAGCGGATCCAAAGGCTAACCAAAATTTTGTATTTAATGGCTTAGCATTAACATTGCGTATGGCTTCTGGATCGCTTCGCTCGCGAATACTTCCGCTATTTCTCGTGACGGTCTCCAACTTCAAAGTTTCCTGAATCTGCCACTGATTCCTCCCCAGTAAAACAGCTTTCGCGGCGACGGAAGCGTGAGAAACACCAATTCCAAACGGTTTCCGTGATGTTTTGTCGCTGATTTGCGAGTGATTCACTGAGATTATAATAAAGTTTTTTCTTTTTTTCGTTTTATAACCTCTCCGAAAGTAATGGAAAAAACCGGAAAAAGCCGTTTTTCCGATGCTTTTTCCGGTGTCCAACCCTGATTTCCCACATGTTAGAGGCATTTGCTATGGCTGCTCGATTACATATGGTCGATCCAAGGAGGTCTTACAGCTCGTGGGTGCGTCATACTAGTCACATGTGTAATTATTGCTGAATGTTGGTACTATACGGTCTGCACGACCCCTGTTTGAAGTTCTGCCCAAAGTTAATGACCACGCCGCGAATGGAACCTCCGCCCTCTTGCGCTCGAGCCAAGCATGCAACCACTACACCACGCGGTCATTGCAACAACTTCTTATACCGGTATATGTGCACAGGCATGGCAACATTTGCTTTACATACACTTACGTGTACATATACCGGCACTGAACACTGCGTATTCCAGATTAATCGCATTGCGTCGCAGTAAAGCTTGCACTTTGGCGTTTAAAACATCAGAATCGTATTCAATTGAGAGGGACAAACGGAACCACGCGAACCTTTGTTTCGTACCATTAAAGAGAACTTTACTTGATGTCTTTAAGTTGGACAAGTTTACTGGATCCTTTTTTGTCTCTATCAGATATTTTCTGCAACACGCGATAACACCAGATTTCCAAAAAAACGATAGCAAAATCATTCCCATTCATTAGTCCTAGATCGGGCAATATATAATCCTGGTTATATTATTGCGAAATTTATCTTCGAGTTCCTAAATTATCAACAATATCTGTTAGTGAGCCTGTGGGTAGAGCGTTATAAAACGAGTCACGCGTTGGTATACTTGTCGCGCGAACAGATTCTTGTAGTGCCCGCTCGGGAACGTTGCCAACATATACACTTAAGGTTGGTTGCGTTGTTGTTGCCGCTGCTATTTGTCTGGATTTTCTTTGATAACTTTCCGTTGCAGCTGTTGCCAAATTAGATTCTTGTCCTAATTCTGCGTGGTATTTCTCTTGATTATTTTCACGGTTTTCAAGAGTAGAAGACTCGGTTCTAATCCCACCAGGCGAACAATCTGTGTTTACATGGAGAGGCATTTGTCGTTGGTTTTGCTTGCAGGTGATTGCTGCTAATTTTGACTGCTCCATGGAACTTGGAACATTGATTTCGGTTCGTGAACTACCATCATAAGAAGCTTCTACAGAACCAGTATCTCCTATATTGCCACGATATCTAGTTGTAGTTTCGCGAAGCCTATTACTACTACGTCCAATTTGCTGTACGTCGGTTGCCGGTCCTTTCTCAGCGGCCGATCCCATCGACGGCGGTGAATCGGCTTCGCTCTCAATCGCAGGCGACGAAAAATGTTCATAATCTACCATTCGATCACTACTTACTCCTTCATCAGTTCCATAATCATCGTACTGATAGCGATAGCTAGTCGATTTAAGAATACCTCGCCCTGGTGGCGTTGCAATACAGCCAAGTTGAGATATAAAAGCGGCGTGTGATAACGCTTGAACGACGACGGCCCATTTTTCATCGCTAAACATAGTTTGGTATTGTGGCCGATGGCTGATTAATTCAAAATCGTCCATGTTTCGAGCATTCAGTAAAAGATGTTGCAAGTTTGCGTCGCTAATTACAGCGTCACGCCATAAATTTCCATCAACGGATGTTAATTTGAAGCCAGGTTCTGCAAGCAAATTTACCAGAAATGGGTCGTTATCGTCTACGTCAAATATCTTTTGGAGAAATCTGGCTAAAGTTGATCTACCGTGCTTTTGTAAGGGTCGGGTGTTCGGTGACGAGCTAAAATCTTTAGATTCTCCCGATATAATGGCTTGGTTTCTGATATTTTACTTAAGCATTTACTTAAGTTATACATAACTAATTACTTAAGTCGCCGGTTGAAATTAATACTTAACTTTTTGATCAAAAATAATTTACCCCAAAAATGTGAGTCATTGTCAAAACAAAAAGAGTGCTGTACACTTGAGCATCACTGCCGTGCTTTGCGCGTAAGTCAAGAACACGAGAAACGTACACGTGTCGAACTCGTGCTATCGCACTCGTTCCACACTTGTGCGCGAACTCATTCTTCTGTTACTTGCGCTGCAAGACAGCGATTCTCTCGTGTATGTTCTCGCCTCACACTGTTCGGCTCATGCCACGCACATTCTACGCATTGCAGCTGCATGCGTGGACACAACATGTGTGTACAAACCATTAATATTGTGAAATAGTTCATGCCCATGTATAGAACAGGGCCGGAACAGTAGTATAAGCATATTCCTGAGCCTAAGCCTAAGCCTAAGCCTAAGCCTATGCAAAAAAATTAGTCTAAAGCTTAAACTGACTCTATTATAGCTTCTCGGGAAAACGATCCGGCCCTGTTCTATACATGGGCCATAGTTCGTATTTTATAAAAGTCGTTTTGTTCAACGAGTTTGCTGTTAACCTAATAATGTCATTTTTAAAGATTTAGTTCATGATTTTTCATGGAAAGCATCAGCCTCGCAACCAAGAATTGAAAAAATTTAAGCAACAGACGTGCCGGCGCCGCGCGCTCAAGACAGTTTGACCCAGAAACAAGGTTCAAAACAAACGAACGACAGCAGTTTACAAATGATTTTCAATAGTAGCAAATTCAACATCATTTTAATTACATAAATTTGCTTCGCCTTTGGTTCCAGTCTGGCTATGGTAAAATTTGTTGACCTGCGGCTTCGCGCTTTGAAATATTTCACCGTTGGTTGCACCCTGGGGGCAACAGATGTTATTCGAGAATATCGACCGATGCGTAACCCTAACTATAAGTTAAGTTTCCAACTTAAAATTTAAATAGAATATTTCATATCTTAGCGAAACCAAATCCATTATTAATACATTTCTTACCGTCACCCGCTTGCTCGTATACGGCATCGATAAATTTATTGAAGCCCACATTTTTTTCAGGTACATCCTGGAATCAAATTATTTAACTATAAACATTTTACAGTCATTCGTGTTTAGCAGCAAACGTAAGATTTTCTTTACAGCAGATCCGAAGTCGAATACTTTTTGAACATATACATAAAGATGCAAAGTTTATAAAGTGCTGACCATAGCAACCGAATGATAGCAGGTAAAACTGCGGATGAAACCTTGCAATCGAAATGAGTGAAAAGCTCTGACGCTAATTTTGTATTCAATTTCAATACAAACAGTTAATTTTGTGCAGGTCTGATAAGGGAGTCGATCAAATGATTTCTAAAACAGACTTTGTTCGTATTCTCAGAAGTGCATAGCACCCAGAATAAATGGTTTGATTCATACACTTTTCAAACTGCTATGTTCCTACAGTTGAAATTCATCCATCTTCCGGATTAGCCTATATTCACTTCTATGTTTCGGTAACATATTTAATTTCCAAATACAGAAATAGGTTGGTAAACGTTGCGAGTAGCGAAAACAAATGTGCTTGCTGGGGTTTCAAACTTTTTAAAATAATTTTGATGGTGCAATTCAGTTCTAATTGGAAACGAGCAACGTCGAACAGAAAACACCAAACACTGCACCAGCACCGTAAGTATTAGAGTATCGGAGAATTGACATTTACAAGTCCCGCATCAAAATTTTCCTAGATCCGAAATGGACGGCTTTTTCTTGCATATCTAACCCAGTTTACCGTCAATCAGAGCTAGATTACAGGCTCCGTTGATCCTGAGTTAAACTTTGAGATTTTTGAATAGCGGTACTGTGTTAGTGTAAAATATGGAATAAATTTTGCTTCACCACTTTTCCAAATATTTCGGCCTGGCAAAAATACCATAAATTGTTTGCGACCCGCTTAAGGCACATGCAATGTCTATTTTATGATTAATTCGACAAAGCCCCAATAGCCTACGGGCTGGACGCTGGATAAACCAACGATATGCCTTACTCTATAATAACCGGGACTCGACTTGCCACCTTCAGTGCGACCCTCCAACGTTGACGTCACGGATACGCCATCAGGAGCAACCATACGATCAGGAGGCGGCAGTGTATAAATTTCACTCACTGAACGCATTTCGCTTGCATATCGGCTTGCAGTTGCCGTTGTCGCGGCAGTATCTCTTTCGTAGAATTTACGGAATGTTTGATTGTCAACATCATTATTTAAATCAGTAGACGATGTAGTATAGATGCCAAGCGCAATAGCGGTGCCTGAATAATTCTTCGATGCAGAAGTTTGATCTGTTTGAACAACTGTCGCAAGTTTTGATCGCTCACTTGACGCAAACGTCGGTGATTTATTTATTGTTGAGTACATTGCAGATGATTTCGAAGCAGTAGTGTTATGCTGAGAAAGACTTTTTGATCGTGGCGATAAATGTTCTGTTGATGAGGGTCGAAAGTTATCCGTCGTTGAGGATCGCTCCAGTTCAGCAGCCGCTCGTTCACGGGGTTCGTCTCCGCCGAGAGTTGATGCTCCACCTGCATAATGTACTTCTTGATCTGTTTTCGTTCCGTGGGCGCCAACATGCTGCTCAGGAGGCCGATTTGGTAAAGAAATGTTGAGCTTTCGTTGCCACGAAGAATAAATACCAGTTGCTTGTTGTGGAGTACCTGTTAATACATGCAACGCCAATTTCAGTTCCCTAAAGCATTAACATCAGATCTCTAGAAAATTCAGGAGGAGATTTATACTATTTACCCATCCTATTGTATATACTGCGAATAAATAATATTGACACCTATTTTTGTTGGCAATTTATAGCACAGATGCAAGCATCATATTTAGTCGTTTGCTACCGCTTAAACTTACTATCGGAGTTTTCAAATGGTATAAAAAGAATAAATTAAGTGCCACAAGGGCAACCACATATAATTTTTCTTAAGCGGCCCCTGCAATTAATATACCCTGTTTGCTCTCGTTCGAATGAAAAGAAGTTATCAAAACATCAGGTAACAGTATTTTTGGTTAGCACGGACAATTATTGACCGTCTTTTAAAAAACAAATCTTTCATTCGTTTACTAGCGCTAGATCGAAACGTTTTGTTGGTTTAAACTGTGGTTTACAGCATAAAACATCAAGTTTTATTTAAAATTCAAATTGGTCATTTACTTGAACCAGCAGATTCGCCACGTTCTTCAGGAATTGACTGAAGCGATTGTAAGGGGCGTGAGCCAGTTCCAATTGTTGTTATCCCTATTGCGTTTGTTCGAAAATCAGACTGAAGCCCCGGGGCTCGCGATTGAGAAGACGAAATCATATGTGTAGTTGAATGAACAAACGCGTGTTCGCTTCGCATTCCAGATACAACAGCATCTACTAAAGATTGTTGTTGCGACACCATTCCAACGCCACCGCCACGGAACGATTGGTCAGAATCACTGCTCGTTGCTGATTGGCTGTTGTCAACAACAGGATCATGTTGCGGATACTCGTCACCAGAGGCATCCCCTCCTGCTGTTGGCACAGTCGAACGCCCCGGAAGGGTTCCATAGCTTTCATGTGCGAGATATTCGGACGAAAGACGGTGCACGTTTGTCCACCATGTATCTAGAATAATTATGTTGACATGTAGCCTTAATGCATGCAGCTTAGTAACCAGTAAATATTAGTAGATGGTTCAGGAATACTTATAGGAGGGGCGTATAAAAGTTTTGCTAACATAGAATTTGTGTATGCTGTGGAAGAAATGTTGACTTTGAATACAAGATAAAGACAGTCAAACCAGTTGTGAGGTAAAGTTTTTCGAAACAATTCTAAAAGCGAAACATACTCTGTCATTTTTAAAACGGCACTTAACCATAAGCCTATGCCAAATTCATGGCAAAATTTGAAAATGTCAAATCTGCGTGGGAAAATGTACCACAACGCTTTACTTGTTTCTGATTTATCAACAGTTGTCAGTCCACCAAAATCACTTCCGCCCACCGTGCCAATAAGGTATTTGTTGCGTCGTGCAGCATAGATTTTACGCCGTCGCATACAATAAAAACAACAACCGCAAATCAGACACAATGCAGCCGCAATTAACGCAAGAAATATTAGCAGAACTAAAATTCCGTCTGATATCCTTGGCGATTCATCCGCACGAGATACTTCAGGATTTTCTAGACTGTGATCTGGGGTTAAACTGAAATTAGTGATAAACATTGGCATCATAAGTTGTTTCAAGACAATGGTATCAGATAGCAATAGATTTAACACTAAATTTACTTTTGTGCTGGTACAATACAAAAAGGTACACTGCAAAAAATGGTGAGTGAAATTGACTCTCTCCGAAATCGGCTTGCCCTGACTACACAAACTGAGTCATAGCAAAACTTTTACCACTGCATAAAACCGAGAAAATAATGTATGCTTAACCCAGTGTAACTTGCACAACAGGAAATGGTTTCCTTATACTACCGGCAGTATGAGGAAAACATTCTCGGTGTCTGTTATACAACTTACACCCCCTAAAGGTTGCGCTGTACTTGTCGTGCGGAATTGACGCACGATACCGCACGGTGACTTACGATGACGGACGGTGATGACGGCGCCGGACGTCAACAAAACTACAGTGCAATCATAATTGTTGGAAAATTCAGTACCTAAACATTGACACATCACAAACAACGGCAATGACTCTAACAAATAATTAATTACCTTGCAATTGCGTCAGTATTAACAAGATCCGGCTCTGTAGGCAATGGTAAAACGTTGACCTTTGGTGGCCCGTAACTACAACGAACGGTTATTCTTCGACTCGTATCCAAAATAAGATTCAAATGTTGATGAGTTCGAATCGAAATTACGTTTTCAAACACACCGGGCTCAACCTAAAACTATTCACCCAATTAAAATAACGCACAAGCCACGTTGTAGGTGAAAAACATATTTTATAAACCCGTTGTGTATCCAGAAACTTCTGATGCGGCGGACGCAATATATTATAGTAAAAAATCCGGGATCAAAGCGAGCGACAAAACAAATTTAATCTTGGTACTAAACCTTAATGTAAAATTTTGGTTTTGGGTCAATCCAGTGGGAGTCCAATTGTAATGGAACTTGGAAAGATCGTGGCCTGGTTAGGCCCCCTGCTGCATCCGGCAGCGAAAGCGATTTGTCAACCGTCAATAGGATGCACACTTAATCATCGCGTAATGTATGACACATATACACTGCACTGATAATTTAGTATTTCAGGTTGGTCAAAACTAGAAGTTATTAGCAATATTTATTCCTGAACTGCAAAGAATGAAAACTAGTTTGCATGCATATATTTATAAAGGTAACGGGTTTCATTTGACATTGCAAAAGCACATTTAACTTGATTGCAAATTGCCTCTATTTACTTCTTGTCGACCAGCTTTAAAATGGGAAAAGTAGCGCAAGTCATCTACATAATCTCAAGTTTGCGATGTAAGCAACCGCAAAGAATGGAAAACTTTCGTATCTAACAATTCAGCAGGTTCTAGTGAAAATCTTATAAAACGTATTCGCTTGTAAACACCCCTCTTTCTAATTTTCACGGCTGATTCTTACCATTGTCGTACCGCAAACATCGTCCCGTAGTTGAATTTTTAACAAATACTTGTTACCGCCGTTTCCGCGCGTAAGACAAGCAGGTAAGTTTGAGTCACCGAGCACTATCCAATCAGTAAACGAAGGTTGCATAAATTCAACATAGACGTCCATTTCGTGAGGAGAACACTTTGGTTGTACTGAA
>JASANG010001140.1:0-57367 GCA_030248215.1 Enoplolaimus lenunculus | reverse complement strand
GTTTCCTAGGCCTTTAGAAAACCATGCGAGCACACCCACTAGCTAAGCGATCACTCAGACTGTAATAATCCCCAGAATCCAGATGATAATGACATAAAAGAAATATGGCAAAATAGACACAAATGGGGCATAATTGGCAGAAATGGAGGTGCGAAATGAAATGAGCACTTAAAAATTAGTAGGAAACGGGGAGGAGAGGCCTGAAAACATGAAAGCAAATGTATACAAGATCACAAGAATTATGAATTGTAGGAACTGGCACAAAAGGGTCAAAGGGGAAAGAATTTGTAGAAATGGGAATGCGCAACGCACTGAGCGCATAGAATTTGGTCAGAAAATGGGGTTTTAGTGCCTGAAAACACAATATGAAATATATGTAAAAATACACGTACTTGACATAAGTGAAGTGGACAGAAATAGGACTAAGTTTGACAAGAATTTGGCAAGAAAGTTAAAGCACAGTAGTTTTACAAATGAGCAACAGTACGGCAAGGCTAAAAAGATACCGGTTAAGTACAGATCACGATACTAGGATCGAGACTGAAACGACTGAGATTGCACACCAAGGGGAAACGACATAGCTAGAGGTTGAGGAATGCCGAGGGTGAGCACCAGTGTGACATAGAGTGCACACTGGGGCCCCACCCGACATGTGTAACTGTGTTAGTGAATAGAAATTGGGGCTATGATAGGAAGAGACAGTACAAAGGTAATCCGATAACTTTTGCACTGCAAAGTGTGCGGTTTCGATTTCCGGTACTTATTATGTGTGTACTCCCTTACTTGCTCGCAACGACGACACGGAGTTTATTTTACTTACGCGCTGCGGACTTAGATTATTGTGTTGCCCAAGGGCGTTATCAGCGAGCCGTGAAACACACAATACTTTATATCTAACCCGCAACACGCGTGCTTCCCGATATTGCACTAGCTTAAAACCTGGATTGAATTCAATGCTGCTAACGATTATGGTTCGGCGCCAAATTTCGTTATTCACCAATAACTTGTTAGCCAGCCGTTTGATTGGGAAACATTTAACAATATTCGTCTGAGGTCCGCAGCCTAAGTCTATTGGTATATAATTTGTCTAATTTTTCGTCAAAAAAATTTTGAGTCCAATGGAAAAATTTGGGACCTCAAAATTCGCATTTTTTAAAAATTTAAGTTTGGGCGTGGAATAATCGGGGAGGTGAGCTCATCAGAACATCAGAAAGTTATGAGTGGACCGAACATAACAAGTCACACTTGTTTTTTGTAAGTATATATTAAATCCCAAGACACTTTTGCGTTTTTCTGACATCAAAGCCTCGCAATTGCTGCAATCTCGCGAGCAAAAAGACGTTGAGCGCCCTAACTTTGCTCCACTGTCTACAAAACCTAGTGAGCGAATTGAGCAAATTGAACAAGATGCATATGTATTTTTACATTGAATCTCATAGCAAAGCTTCCATTCAGAAATCCATTTATATATTCGTATCCTGCAATTTTCGCTCTTTTCGTACATATGTATAATGTGCCCTGGTGGACATATAAGTTGTTGGCGAATTTTCGGACTATTATGAATAAAAGTAGGATGCTCGTCATCATTTGCTATTCCATGAAACTTACTAAAATACATTGAAGGCGAATTTAGCTTCTGCTGAAAGTGAGGAAGTACAAAACACAGAAATTATCTAAAAAAATTGTACTTCGTATCGCTAATAATCAGGGTGAAACCGGAATTCCGGTTCCGGCAGGGAAATCCGGTATTTTTCACTATCCCGTTCCGGTAAGCAATCCGGTATTTTTCACTGGAATTTTACGGTATTTTCGGTATTGAATATTTTTTCTCATTCGAAAATTTAAGAAAAATTGGTATAACTTATTTACCTAAAGTTGTCCAAGCGTGTATGGCCAAAATTTTCAGTTTGTGTCATACTCCATAATTTATCATATATTTCCACCTGCTGCATTTGTTTCACGATTTTAGCATTCTAGCTGGTGTGTTTACAGCATTAAAAAGCGATAATGAATTTTTCTGTAACAAATATTTTTTATTTTCCGGTTCCGGCTCCTGTTCCGGTATTTTTTAATTTTTTGGTTCCGGTTCTGGTTATTTTATAATTCTGGTTGCACCCCGCTAATAATTATTTAACTATTGTCCCATTAAAAGCAATAAAATATCTTTAAAAATAAATTTTTCGGTAACAAGTACTTTTGTTTTCCGGCTCGGGTTCCGGTATATGTTTTACTTTTCGGTCCCAATTCTGGTATTTTATAATTCCGGTTGCACCCTGGCCGGGGTCAGCGTGTTATTTCCTGTGGCCTAACCGGGGCCAGTTTTTATATTCAGCCCTTCGTTAACTCGCACGAAAAATGATACTGTCTGGATCGGTTCCTGTTTGAAAAATATGAAAATCACAAATTTACTGTACACGGTGTTTTTATTTTCCGAGAGTTTTCTGTACACACTACGCAATATATAGGTTGTTTATTTTACCTCTGTTAGCCACCCGCGTGTTCTTTCTTGGCCCCGATTGGTAATGGTACCGGGGCCTTGGGCCCGCCTCTTTACCGGTCTCTGTAAAATTCGTGGTCCAGGGGCAACTCTATTAGTTTATAAGTCTACATAGCTGCATAGAAGTATATATTATTAAAAACAGTATATATTCAATTAAATTATTTACGGAAAAATGTGATTACCTGCGCGACTGGTGGCATTTAATACCTTTGTTTTGCTAACCAATCTACCTCGATCTTTTCCGTGTTTGAAAAACCGTCCATGAAGTTCGTCTTGGTATATAACTTCTGTTGAATTATGGCAAACGCCATATCGTGCTATCACGAAATGACAACGCAATTCGGTTTGCTTAATTTACCGGGTTATATGGGATGTTCCTGCAGTTTTAAATGGAAAGCTGTTCTTTTCCAATGAACCGGTGGTTATCGTACTTGCACTTTTTTGCTTGGGTATTTGCAGCATTCGTGTGTGTTGAACTGCATGATCACACATCGCATACTTTGGTGAAAGGTAAGCATTTATCACGAATATATGCGGTAATATGAAATTATTATTATTTTAACTCTTCGCACAGTTTGCGTAATTGTATCAATATTGCCATAACAAATAAAACAGTTGAGACTGTGGTAGTCTTCGAAAGTATGAAAGTTGTTCAAAGTGTGAAAATTGTTCGCTGTTCATGACATTCAATAAAGAGTCGTCTTTGTATCCTACACGGTTACGGATCACGTTTTAGGTGACCTTTCTGTACAGTATGTATTCACACAGCAACAGAGACGGTTACGTTTTGGATGGGTACTGTACTATAATAGTACATACCAGGGTGCGACGGGATATCCCATTGCGCTTTAATATCTGGCAAAAACTGATATCCGGCAACAGAGACGGTTACGTTTTGGATGGGTACTGTACTATAATAGTACATACCAGGGTGCGACGGGATATCCCATTGCGCTTTAATATCTGGCAAAAACTGATATCCGGTATCCGGCGTGAACATACCAAATACCGGATATTTGCGGTTGTGGTGCCGAATATCATAAAACTGCTTTTTACAAGAAAGGTCTTAAACATCTTGCTGCAATTATATTTCTTGACGAGTCTAGAAGTGCAAGTTTTGATACATTTTCAGCAACTTTTAACTTATGTAAGCGAGCGAGAAGCTAAACACATTTTTGTGTTAGATAATTTCAGTTTATCAGCAACATATGAACTTTATAGCTACAGGCGAAAACCTTAAAAACGCTAAAAATTTAACATATAATACAATATCCGGTATCAGGTTCCCATAAAAAGTTGAATATCCGTATCTGGTCCGGTATCTGTCAAATTCATATCCGGTCGCGCGCTGGTACGTACGTGTACATGGCAGGCATGTGAAACCCAAAATTATTTTCACGCGATTGAAAATTCTTACTTTATACATTCTTGCATCGTTTACTCGCGGTCATACACTCGTGAGATCTAGGCGTTTACTAACTAGTTTTATTTATCATTGTCATAAAATCAGGCATGCTGTCTGTCAGTGACGTTGAATTCACGATGCAGCCACAGGATTCCTTAGCAGTCATTGGTACTCAGGTAAGTAATGCTGTTCGCTTTTGTATTATGATGTTTTTGAGAAAGTTAAAGAAAATTTAATTACTAAGAAAGTGCATTAAAACATCGTTACGCATTTCGAGTTTTGGAATAGGTATATATCAGTGCGCGACTGGATATCCGGCTCCGGCAAAAAATTAACATGGGGCTTTGGTATTTTAACTTGCCGGATGTTTTTAAAAAGTTCAAAAAATTGAAACCATCATTTGTATTTATGCCAACTACCATAGAACTGATTGACTTACTTTTACATATTTTTTCCGTCATGCAGGTAATGTTAATGTTTGCATGTGCCCGTGTACGTTCACAATCTTTATTGGGTTAAAATAACACTGGAAAACCATATATAGATGACGAGTGTTAATCTATGGGCGCAACAGAATATATCTCAGCATATTTCTATTATTCCTAAGGCTAAGCCTAAAATTCAGCGCAAAAATGGGTCTATAACTAAGCCTAAGCCTAAGAAAAAATAATAGCATTAATCCGATCCAGGGATAGGCGGAGATCGGCCATGAAACGTCTCGGTCTCGGTCAATTTTTGGTCATAAACGAAAAAAATTAATTTTCAAAATCAATTATTTCTAATGCTTTAACTATGAAAATTCATAGATTCCTAGCGAACTTTTACTATCAGGCATTACTTGCTTTTGCTTCAACAATATTAAATTATGCTTTTATAGGTCTACCGGCATTTTCTGTATCCTCGACTCCTTCTGCCGGTTCCAAACCACCGAGACTCAAGAAACCGAGGCCTGCCAAATACCGTGACTTGCCGAGGCTGAGACCGAGACTCCCATCCCTGATCTTAGCCACCTCTGTTTTTAGTACCTATGGAAATCTCGATGCCCTTAAAAGGAACATGGGCCAAACAAATATTGCAACTGAACGCAACGCTATTAAAAATGCATGGGTGTGCGATGTTAAACTTTGTCACGTATATACGTTGGGCACCTTAAATCACGGAAGGAAGAATTGTGAGCTACGTTCTGATATTTGAGTGCAAATCAAGTATTAGAGTGCTCCAGCTCCGTCATTTGTTTATTATCCGGTCGCATCCTGATATGGCTGTGGTGCTGGTATCTTTTGTGCTCCTTTTTTATTTTTACATATTATATACGAGTTGTTTTGCGTATAATCTAGGGATGTGCCGATCAATCTGCACCGGCATCGGTAATAATAGGCACTTTTCGTGAGTATTGGCATCGGTATGCACTGCAAAAAACTGCCGATTCTTTGCCGATACTTTTTGTATATAACAGTCAGTTAGATTGCTATCAATTTCATTTCTGAGCACCTATCAGTGTGTCAGGTCAGGAAAACTGTTATTTCTTTTGCGTTTGTGTTTGAAAAAATTAACTGAAACGAACCGTTCTTATAAAATGGTAATCGTTTATGATGGTTAGGGTTTAAATCTACATATAATGGTATAATGTAGTACGTATCCCATCTAATTAATCATGGTGTACTAAAGCTGGAATCGGCATCGGTTCGGTATCGGTTCGGCATCGGAAAAAGTTCAAAATAGGAATCGGCATCGTTATCGACATCGGCAAAAATTTTGTTATCGGCACATCCCTAATATAATCATTGCACTGCTTTACTAGTGTTTTAAGGTGCTTTTCAATTGCTCAGTCCGTCTAACCTATGAATCTTCGGAGAATCTCTGGACGAAATGGTATTGGTTTCACAATGACACTTTGCTGCGAAAGAGTAGCCTAAGTACGTTGTAAATTTAGTTGGTATTTAGACTATCCAGCTTTTGTGTTTTGCTCAATTTTGTTAATAAACTGTTTATGGCATATTTTCGCAACATTTAAAGGTGATTCCTGTTCCTGTTCCGGTATAATTTAGTTCCTGTTGGCACCCTGGACCAATTCAAATCAGTCTTGCTTTGATTTTCGAACAGTGATCGGAGTTGCAGCAAGCATGCCGGAGAAATGTTGAAAAGTACAATATCAGAAGAATACCTCTAAAACCGATAATGGAGTAGTTAGCTAATAGATAATTTGCATATTAGCATAATTGGCAAGACAAAACTAGGACTTTTTAAATTATTTCAATAATTATTAGGGTTTACTGAAGCTTTCTGAGTGCGAGGAATCTGAATAAACTGTTTACAAACGTTTAAAACAAAGAAATGAATAGTCAGCTAATAACTAATTTGCATATTAGCTTAACTGCTTACGTGTGCTCGAGCTTAGCTCAATACATGTAGTCCCACTACGACTGGTGCATATATACTGCTTGCAACTCGATTGTCTATACAAGTCTGTTGTTGCAGGTTATCAGACGCATTCTTATCTGTCGAGCCAGTTGATGATTTTTAATGTTTCGCGAGTCGCCGCCGGGACATACGCGTGCGGTTTCGGTTGGCGTAGACCTGATATCCATAGTACTGGTAATCATTCAAAAAATGGCGTCGACTATAGTTGTGCAGAGGACTGCAGTGAAATGGTGATGGTACTAATGAGTACAATTGGACGTCTTACAGTAATTGGTAAGTTTTCAAAATTTCGTAAAGCTGAACGCACTGTCCTAAATTTTAACAGAAAACTCGTGCAATGCCTTGACATAAATGTCGTGATGGCATAGTTATTTTAGTGTTGACTTAGGTTCAACAAGTTCTAATGTTGTATTGTAGCAAACTTTAAAATGAGCACAACGTAGGGTGCGACAGGAAAAGTCTTGCCAAATTTAGTGTCAAGGCCTGTACGTATATATTCCCAAAAGTGTATATCACCTATCACTGGTTAGTGCTGGCTTCTCCACAGTGGGGGGCCCAGCGCTTTTCGAAATTTTCATTCCCCCCCCCCGGCGATAATTTTGCCGCCCCCAGGCCGATAATTTTGCCGCCCCCCAGGTGCCCAGCAGCAAATGCGTTTCGTAAAGACCTGGACTTCTTTTGAGGCGGACATTCGGCAAAATGTGATTTTATATTACGCTGAGCACAGAATCAGGTCAAGCCTAGTCGGAAAAATTTGCAGAACTTTGAAGCTCGACATTCACTGGTTCAGATTTTTTTCAGGACCTATCACCACCTGAAGATAGTTGCTACACACATTTAAGAATGCCGGCAAAGAAAAAATTTATGTACTTGAAGCGGGTAAAATGGATGTGCTGATTTGCTGCGTCCCCATCTATAAATATCAAACCATGAGGATTGAGAACATTTCATGTTATTAATGTTACGTTTTGTAGGTTTCAATGTTTCGATGAGCGTTTTACCGGTTGGTGTTAGCACTTCAGTGGTTGGTACCGTAGCCCGTTTTGAATGCCATGTGGGAGAGTGGGAAGTTGCGTCGTCTTTGTTTCAATTGCGATGGATGGTCAACGGGTCATTGCTGGAGATTGACAATATAAGGTTATACTCAAGTTCAGGCTGGAACAACCTAGTATAATAAATAGCTGAACTTTAATAGGCTGTGTTTGTTGTTGTTATGGCAGCCGTTAGCAACACATTTAATAATTGTGGTCTTAAAATCGAGCAATGTATGTATAGCTATTCATCTTCCTGCATAACAATATCGTCTTATGTTTCATATTTAGAAGGCAATCTGAAAACTTGCTGTGGCAGACTAACCGTGTTTGATAAGCATTGTTCCTACTTGTCCTGTCTCCGCAATTAACGCATACTTTTGAGACGCTTTTAGATTCTTTACATTTCGCTCAGGGAAAATATTACAAATTTATGAACTACTATTATCGGATTCCGGTTCATATTCTTGTAATGCTCAACCCTTAACAAGAAACCTCAGTGTTGACGCTGCATGTGACGTGGTTTCTTCTACCTCAACTGGTAAGGATTATAAGCTAAAACATTACATTTTCTATCTAAAATATCGTGTAGTCGTATAATTTGATTATGTGGCATTAATAGTTTTATAAACCAGGTTGCTATTCAATACCAAGTGATAACGGGTCCAGCCTCGGATACTTTAATTTGTATGTAGTTTTGTTCCTCACATGATTTTAAATTACTATTGTTTCCTGGAATACATACGTATTTCTACCACTTTAAACAAAAGTCAGTGTGCTACATTGTAATTTTAGTCGTAAATAACAGTTTAATGCAGAAAAACGTTTTATGGCTCTGTAGAATACCGGAGCCGGTGTTGATTCGTTTGTTGTTGTGAGTTGTGTTTTGTTCTTGTACTTTTGCAACAAAAATAAATTAAATGGCTCGTTTTTATTGTGGGACAAAAATATTGTCATATTTTTCATGTCCCTTTCATAATATGCTTTTAGTTTGTTCATCCAACATGTCTTCACACGTTGCTGAATTCATTTGCCAGCCATCTATTTTGTATGTAATCTCTAACGAAACATTTAATGCGGAATGGTCATCGCATAAATTTACTGATAACATTTCTCGTAATGCTACCTCATTTTTGGCTCCTCCTCAGCCGGCTTTTGTGTTACCCGGTGAACAAGTATTTTTGGAATGCGTGATTAACAGCGGTTCTGGCGATGTGAAATGGACTAGGAAAGGTCAGTTTTTTCACTGGGTACAGTCTACATACAAGTTGTTAAAGTGCCCCTAACCGGGCCATAGAAAAAGATATGTTTTGAAAATATATTTGATGTGTAACGTGTAAAGTTTAGAAACAAGGGACTCGAACAAATTTTCAAAGTTAAATTCATGTACTACCTTTTTTTCACAAAAATCGGGCTTATTTTCCAGGACAGCATATTTCAGATAGCCAAAAAAGTTTTGGCGGTCACAAGCAAGCTGTGATGTGTCACACAGAAACATATTGACAGCTTTGGGCGGCCATAAATCAAACAGTATTATATTTGATGTTTTCCTTCGGTTAAAAAAAATTTGACAATGTAATCGCTTTATTTCATGATAAAATTTTGAAAAACCCTTGTGAAGTCTGCGTACCTGAATTGTACTGGCAAAGTGCAATATTTTCTGAAACTTTATATATTCGTTTATAATTTTGCGTAATTTAGCATTCGTTTACAGCATGAACCAGGAAGCAACCGTAGGTTAAAATACCGGAGTCAGAGTTGAACCAAAATTTGCCTTAGTCGGAGAGGTCGATTTTATGCCGGAGACGAAGGCTTACGTCGCATTATACTGTGCTATGAACAATGGGCCACTCAAAAACAAAGGCTAAGATTTCGATAAAACTAAAGTTGATTATAAAGCTTCATACTGCCATCTATGTTTGTAAATTATCATTTTTGTATAAAATCCACACAGGGTTAGAAATTTGTGCCGTGAATAATGGCACTTATTTGTGCCAGTAGTAGTAAATAGGTAAACATTTGTTTCATGGTGCTCGAATAAGATGAAAATCACATCTCCACATCGCATGTTCAAAGCGTCTATCCCCATGAGTCATTTTTTTGCGATAATGGGTAATTCAGAAAATTACGAAACTATCAAACAAAGCTGTGAATATGTTTCTGTGTGACACATCACAGCTTGCTTGTGACCGCCAAAACTTTTTTGGCTATCTGAAATATGCTGTCCTGGAAAATAAGCCCGATTTTTGTGAAAAAAAGGTAGTACATGAATTTAACTTTGAAAATTTGTTCGAGTCCCTTGTTTCTAAACTTTACACGTTACACATCAAATATATTTTCAAAACATATCTTTTTCTATGGCCCGGTTAGGGGCACTTTAACAACTTGTTTCACAACTTTACAAAAGTAATTTTGTTCTGATACGGGTATAGATACAGAAAAGATCGAACAACAAACAAAATTGAATTGATACTAACTTACCAAGATTATTAAGTCACTGATAACCACTAACTTACCAAGATTATTAAGTCACTCATAACCGATGCACCAACCCCACCAATTATTATTTTAATCCATCCGCATTCATGATAGTTTGCTCTACCTAGCTATGTATATTCCTGTTTTTAAAACAATTTTCTTTACAGATTTTAAAAAAGTCAACGCACAATATGACGAAAAACCAGATAATGTAGCATCAACTGTTGCATAACAATACGCTAAGCCAACACACTAGGCAATGCTGAAAAAATAATTGTTGGCTCTATGCACCGGGGCTGCGTAGTTTTATAGTTTACTTCGACGCCGTTTATCTGAGTCAAAATACGAAGAAAATTTGCACAAAAATTAGAGCAAATTTTCGCCTAGTTTGCTACTACAGAATTTGAATGGAACCTGTCATTGTATGTAGTAAGCTTATAGTATGATGTTGCTACATGCGATAAATTATACATATCTAAACTAGCTGCATGAAAATATGAACGATTTTTAGAATCAAAAATTTTGGGTAAAACATATTATAATAAGAGACACTACCGTGTCCTTATGATAATGCACAAAATATTTTTCCTTAATTTTCAAGACACTCGATGCTTTGAAAACGGAAAAAGAATATTGCAGTATACAAGGTTTAAAAATCTTTTTTCTATCACAACATGCAAATATTAACCAGGCTTTCTGAAAATTTAAAGAAGAAGCAACAGATGCACCCGAATTTTTTAAGATTTTAAATGAATATCACTATTTTCATTTGAAATCTAACAATTTATAATTGCAGCATATTTTTGCGCTAAAAATAGTATGATTTTGTCAGCAATTTAGAACTAATTATGAAGCTAA
This sequence comes from Enoplolaimus lenunculus, assembly GCA_030248215.1. NCBI lineage: Eukaryota > Metazoa > Nematoda > Enoplea > Enoplida > Thoracostomopsidae > Enoplolaimus > Enoplolaimus lenunculus. The sequence continues at coordinate 46,674 of JASANG010001140.1, read as the reverse complement.
AAATAACGGAATTTTTCGATGCTTTTTAGTACGATTACTGCATGAAAATATTAACCGAGAATGCATACATGTTCGAAGATTTTGTAATGTAGTCTTAAATTTATTACTGACCGTACGCAAAAATTAAAAGCATTTATTTTTTGTCAAAAATTCTAAATTTAAAGTCTGAAATTTAAGATATATCTAGGAAGTTTGAACTTAGTTTGTGTGTATATAGGTTACTTTCTATGTTTTATTCAACAGGTAAGGGTCTATCTGATGCATCTAGACTGCGTGTGGCCTTAAGTAAAAATATTTTATGGGTGGTTTTCGCGGTGTCGTCTGGCAATTTGCATACGAAGCCGCATAGCGCTGGATGGAACCGGAAGACATTGTCAGAATCAACATCAGCAATCAAAATTTCTACAAGTTTTAATATAATTGGGCGAATCCGAACTGTTCCATTATTTTGATTTTTTCTGAATTGCGTAAAGAACGTTGTATGTTAGTTTATGTTCACATGTTTTTATCTTTCAATATTGTCCCCTGCATAGTTTTTGGAAGCAAAAAGTTGCTTTTTTCAACTATTTGAGATAAATTTTTAATTCTTAGATTTGGAAGGAAGCATAATGCCAATTACTTCGTCATATATCGCATTTGTTCGGAACAATCTTATTATTGAAAGTGTTAGACAAGAAGACAGCGGAGAGTACACTTGTTCTACGTTCACCGGTAAAATATCCGCTTCTGCTTCGATCGCTGTTGGAAGTACGTTGGTCTGTTTTTAGTTTTATTTCCCTATGTTCGTCATATTCCGTTATATTATATCAGTTTACTGCGCGTGGTTTTAGACTGAATTTAATGTAAACGTTGTTTGTAGTGTAATTTGAATTTCGTTTTGTCACCATTATCAGCTAGCGACTAAACGGTACGTTTCAAAGAAATATTTCTTACGTATATATTAGGGATGTGCCGATACCAAAATTTTTGCCGATGCCGAACCGAGGCCGATGCCGATTCCAACTTTAGTACACCAAGCGTAATAAACAGATAGGATACTACATTACATCATTATATGAGACTTAAACCCTAACCATGATAAACGATTAGAATTTTATAAGAACGGTTTATTTCAATAAATTTAATCGAACAAACGCAAAAGGGATAACAGTTTTCTTGACCAAACACCAGATGTGCGCCCAGAAATGAAACGACAGTATTGCAACTGACTGTTATATGTAAAAAAAGTTTCGTTTGTCGATACTCACAAAAACTGCCGATTATTGCCGATTAACCGGCACATTTGCGATTTCTAAGCTAAACTTTTTGCACAGTAACATGATTATGTGGCATTTATTTTATGGATTTTGTTTCTGCTGGCTTTTTGAATGCTTGCAATTTTTTCTTCACTGCGCAACTACGGAATACATTCAACCAGGTTGAAGCTCTTTTCCTGTGACTGACGCTGCAGGCTAACTTACTGCTTAGTGGCGTGGCGTTTCTGCATCTGACGGGTACCCTTTAAAGCCGCCGAGATCAGATAATGCTGTAGTAAGTAGAAGATTAGCGATAAAGATTTTGGCACAACAATAACAGCCACAAGCATCAACAATAACAACAACAAAGAAACGTAGCGATAGGTTTACAACAAGCCTGTCATCTGTGTCGCTTACGTACGTAGTAGTGTTTTGCCCACCATACCGCAGAACTTGAAAATAAATTGTCCGTTATTGGTGCAAAAATTTAACTTTCATGTTAAATTTAGCTTTGCGTGATGTAAATACCGAAAGTGGCTAAATGCCACCATTCTATCTACTGTAACTGTGTTCAACGTTCACCGATATCCGGAACCGGATAATGAAAAATACATGCCACCGAAAAATTCATTTTAATTTTTTTCAGCATTATTGGTGAAATAACCCTAGTTGCAGATAGATATGCACATTGTCTGCTGTATTTTAGATTTTCATAATCCACGAAAACGAGTACGTTCGGCACCGTACCACAACCCATGTTTATTGCCATATTGCGCAGCACAGTAGTCTGTAAGCAAAAATTTATTGACGTGCGGTGCCGTCCCTCGCCGGGCGACAAGTATAGCGCCGCTCTTAGAGTATATTACGTGAATGATACACAGTACGCACTTATACAACAAAATTCATTCTGGAATACAGTAAATCTAGAAGTAGCAGTATCGGTAAGTTTCCAAAACTACCAATACTTATTTCTTGATTTTAGCGATATGTCAGATTTTGTCAATTTTTTAATTTATTTACAGTATCACCTTCATTTCGCCATACACCTGTGTCCAAACTTGTCCGTCGTGGTTTGACAGTGCGATTTAAATGTTCTGTTGTGTCCTGGCCAATTCCGCAGATTGACTGGTATAAGAACGGAAAACCAGTCGTTGATTTCGGCAAAATTAAGGCATGTCCTTTGTGTACAAATTTTTTAAATTGATCAGTCAATCTAGGAAATATTAATTTCATTGAAACAACGAATAATATGTTACAAAACATTGGGTTGAAAAGGAGTTTTGCTGCCTGTTTAACCGGCTGGAATTTTATGGTGTCAATCAACGCTGTGATCGGTCGATTATATAATACGAATCTGAAAAGTTTTATAGACATTCCCGAGATCTAACGCGACACCACAAAGGATGATTCCTTTTTATCGTGATGAGGTTCATTATGGGCGGGATTTGGTGGTTGCTGAAGTTAATTCTGAAGATGAAGGAATCTATCAGTGCGTTGTGCGGTCTCGTTTTGGACAGATCTCCGCTGCAGCCCAGCTTTACTATGAGGCTTCTGGTATGAGCTTTTGTCGACTTAATTTTTATATGGGACCAGTATGTGAACGGAAAGAAGCGGAAATAACGAATCTGTTTAACAGAGGTAATAAAATATTTTTGTGAAATTATACTGAGAGTAACACGTTACTGAAGAAATATGTTTCACAACATGCATCAGATCTCTGTCTTCGACTCTCGAATGTTTTCATTTCAGAAGGCAACGGAAATCATTTGTGGCATCTGCAAGCTTTTCCTTTAAATGAAAATCATATAAAGCTGCGCTGGCGCAGTTATATACCATTGCAGTCGGAAGGCATTATTCAAGCTTACGTTGTAACGTATATTTCAAGTAAGTCGTTAGTCACAGTACTGTTTTTCGCTGTCAAGGTAAACTAAATTTTTGATGATTTGGTTGAGAGTGTTTTGTGAATTGATTGGAAATAATGTCACAATTGCTTTCGGGACTAAAACTTATTAGCGGCAAATAGTACCTTCCGGAAAATATTTTCGTCTAATTTGATTTATATGTTTCTTTATACAGCATGCATCATCAAACGTAGCAATATGCAATATTTTTATTGCATGAATTTAAGCTCTAATTTGGGAGTTGAGCAATCTTCGTCAAAAATCCTTAATTTTGAACAGTGCTCAGCGGTCAGACTTTTGTAGTAGCTGTTTAATCTGAGAGTGTAATGCAGCCTATATATATATATATATATATATATATATATATATATATATATATATATATATATATATATAATATATATATATATATATATCAGGGTGCAACCGGAATTACAATTTACCGGAACCGGAATTTGAAAATTTTACCGGAACCGGAACCGGAAAGTGAAAAATGCATTTCACCAAAAATTTCATTTTAATCTTATTTTTTGCTCTATTATTTGTGAAATAACCTTAGTCGAACATAGATATTTATTTTATTTGTTGTATTTTAGATTTTCATCATCGACTGAAGTGAAATCTACCATCAATGGCTTATATTCGGAGTACAAGTGGCTTTCAAAAGAGATTCTTAAAAATTAGCAAAGTTAATAAAACGGCCAAATTATAATACCGGAATTTTTAAATCCGGTAAAAATTTACCGGAACCGGAAGGTGAAAAAATGCCGGAACCGGAATTCCGGTTGCACCCTGATATATATATATATATATATACATATATATATAATATATATATATACATATATATATAATATATATTGTTTTCCAGGTGATGGGCAAGACAACACTCATCCGTTGTTTCCGGTAAACGAACATTGTAGCAGCGATGGCTGGTGTACAAGCGTATGCTGTGCTGCAAACGATATTAAACCGCATAAAAATTATACGTTCCATGTTACGGGAATCACAAGCAAAAATACAATGACTGAATCAAGCGAACAAGTCACCGTACAAAGCGGAGACTCGTGTAAATTCCATTTCTTTATTCTAAACTGAATTCATAGCTATCACCAGCTATAATTCCTATATTTTGTATATGTTCATTTTTGTGATATATTGTCCTTATATTTCGAGTGTTGTCCTACATTATATTTTAGGGCTGGCTTCTCCGCAGCGGGCGGGGGGCAGCACTTTTCAAAATTTTCATTTCCCCCGGCGAAAATTTTGCCGCCCCCCGGAAAGCCCCCCCCCCCGGCGAATTTTCGGCCACCCCCCAGCAAATTTTTTGCTGGGGTCCCCCAGGACTTTTCTAAGCCAAAAATTTTCAATGTTAAAACATAAAGACCTGGACTTTTTTGAGGCGGACATTCGGAAAAATGTGATTTTATATTACGCTGAGTACTCATAATTTTTTTCATAGCGTTACAAATACCGGTGGTAACTAGTACAATTCAATAATGAACGGAAAGCACAATTAAATAAAGACCGTTTCTGGGCATACAGCATTCGAAAGTACCTTGCAGCAACAAGTTCAACCCGCCAGAGCCTTATGATAAACTGAAGCTGTGACTAATATACAAAATATATATTAATCACAGTTTCAATTATAGATGCCCCCAGCAAAATTAGCTGCCTCCCAGGAAACGCCCTCCGGCGGAAATTTTCAAACTGTGGAGAAGCCAGTAGGGTGCTATCGATTTTATGTACAGTCCCACAAAAATTTTTTAGACATTAAAGCTTTGAGCGTTCCAATCAAAACTTTGCTTTTGTTCTACGCGTGCGTGGCTTCGGTTTCTAAATATAGCGGTGTAGCTGTGGTTGTATGATTTATATATTATTTGCTGGCCGGCCGAAACTGTCAAACCGATGCCACAACTGTTAATATATTGGCCGAATAAACACAAAAGACTGTGTTCCATCAGAATTGATGCTTTAATCTTTGTTTTCTACTTGTTCTTGCACTGTAACACACCAGAAGAAGAATTTTTATAGTGTTGTGAAATATCTAAAAACTCTGAAAATTCATCTGGAATCAAGTTTATATGGACATAAACGTATAAAATTTGAGCAGAATAATCACAATACTTAGATAAAAACTAATAGTAGCTATAAACGTAAAAAATTTGATTGCTTATTGGTTTTACTGGCTTTCATAGGCTGCTGTTTCTGAATGTGCTTACTCTACTGCTACAAAAGTATGTGGTTTCACAACTAAAATACGTACAAACCTAACTCATTTTTTATTTCTTGGCTTAGTTGCTCTGGTAACTGCACCTCTTGTTGTGAAGCAACTACCTCATGAGCTCGGATCAGTGCACTTATCATGGGCACCGCTAACGCTGTCTCAGCTGCGAGGTTCGCTTACAGCATGGTCAGTTCAATGGAAAATGGTCTCGGGTAATAGTATGACGGAGTCTATAATCCAAGAAGTGGAATACCCTCCTGATATGACCACTACTGTTATTAGCGGTAAGTATGTTTGCTTGACTAATAAATTATTGTTACTGCCTTCTAAATTTTATGTTTTGATTTTGTAAATATAAATTATTCGATAAAAAATCCAAAAGACACCGCAGCCGTATACTACAATGTTTGACCAGCGTCAAAGACGCAGTCGTTTTTAATTAATACCTTAACAATATGTAGTAAGACAGTCAGTCATGTGCTGAATAATTTGCTTCGCAACAGATGTCGCACGCAGACCTTTTTAGCTATTTTTTTCCTACTGGAATGTCATCAAATTAGAAGATTTCAAAGCACAATGGAGCTTACTGTGTGCAGAGCGGGAGCTTACTGTGTGCAGAGCGCAACCGAATATAAAAACGCCGGAGTTGGATGTTTCGATATTCGGCGCCGGCAGATAAAAGAATCCAGTGCTGGTCGATTAAATTAATGCGTATTTCAACAAAAAGTAAAAATTATACATAAGAAAAGATTGCGTTTGGTCATAGCAGATGAAATACTTCTGTTTCAGTTTTTTCTAAAGCTCTTTCAGGTTAATTTTTTCGCATGAGTAAGTTATTTAAAGATTAATGATTGTTGCAATAAACAAAATACAGTACTATCACTTCAAATTCGGTACATTATTTTAGGACTCTCCGCAGGCCAAACGTACCAATTTAGAGTGCTCGCAGCTACCTCAGCCGGCTATCCTCCTGCGGCAGATACAAGCCATAGCTATCCGTGGATCAGTTTTCCTCTTTCAGATGTTCAAAATGATGGCAAGTATTAATCAAGTTACAGAGTGCGTAGTGCTAACATAATAAAGGACCCTCTGTGATATTGCTCAGGATACGTTTTTATCGCAAATCACTGGCGAAACTTGGTGTTTGTATTTTAGGTTCACAATTTTGTTGGTTTTAACAAAATAAGCCGTCGGTTCTGTGCGGCCATTGTTCAGTGAATGTAGATTTATCAATATTGTAACTTAACACACCTGATATCTAGTGCATACTTCTAAACGCAAGTTTAATCTCCTGTTATGTGATTTATACTTTTTAGCCATAAGTATTCCGCAACCTAAAATTCCAGAGTCCGCTTAGTTAAGAATGCAAGACTTGTATATTTTAAATTTTTTAGAAAAGTCCGGTTATAACCAGACTGTCGCTTATGTTGCTGAACCTACTGCACATGATACAGGTTGGTTTGGTTTGGCTGTTCGTTTGTTGGAACTTGCAGCAGTTCGGTGCTACTTATAGCTCTGGTATAACGATTTATATTCTAAAAGCGAATTTTCTTCAAACTTATTAATTTTACTTGATTTAATGTTCCGAGACAGAATGTGTTTGATGTTCCGCAAAACTCTGTTTCATGGAAATATTTTGAATAACATGAGGTCAGGGAGCAACCGGAATTCTGCTTCCGGCTTTTTCCTCCTAACGGTTCTGGTGAATTTTTACGGGAATTAAAAATTCTTGTATTAAATGTTCGTTGGTGGAAATTAAACATTTTACTAGAAAATGCCGGTTAAAATGAAATGGATTTCATTAAAATTTTGTAATGATCCACAATCACCGAAAATAAACCATCGATCAATGGTATAGAAAAAAATTAAAATGGATTATTTGGTGGATTGCATTTTTCACTTTCTGGTTCGGTTTCTCGTAATTTTTCAATTCCAAAACCGGTAAATTGTAGTTCCGATTGCACCCTGCATGAGGTAGAATATGATGTTGCACTGCGATAAAATCTAAACGTATTCCAATAATCGTTAACGCGTTAGTGAGTATGTTACACTTTTACTTTTGACAACTTCGATGTCTTGATTGATTTCAAAAATTCGTATACGCGTTTAATATAATATTATACATATACGTGTAGGTATAATATGACAGCTGCGACTGATAGCGCCTCCTACAACTATCAGGGTGCCTCGTGTTTTCGCAAAGGCACAAAATAAATCTGTAACAGTTTGGAAGCCACAAATAATTTTGGTTCTGTGTTTAAGATTATATTATAAATAGGGTCGGATCCGGTTTTTAATGAGGAAAATTGCAAGACCGGATCCGGCACTGAATCTAAAAATTTTCGGGTCCGGGATTGTATTTTGATTGTCGCAACTCTAGTTTCAGGTGGGGTAATAGTTGATTCTTCTATTGGACCGCAGTGCGAACCACCGTTGTACTTGAAGTGCGCCACAACACAAGTTGATACAATTCGTCTCAAATGGAACCGACCATTTAGTTCAGTTTGTGCTGTTGACAGATTCAACGTTCGTGTTAGCCTTATTAGTACTTCAGGTCATATAGCTCATACGAACAGCAGTTTTACTGCGATGACGTAAGTTGAGAAGTACTCGAATTGTCAGTTAGTTCTGTTTGGATTATGTTTTATTAGATATGTCCAGGGGCCAGGATTTTACCCGATGCCGGGGCCAGCAAAACGCTCTGAACATCAAATTTTGTTAACATTTTGTGTCAGCATGTACATGAGAGTACGATATTGTTTTATCATATCGCGTCACGCGACATTTTGTTGATACTTTCGTGTTGTGAAGTTAGTGTTTATGCATCTGTTATTTGTCATATCGCGTCACGCGACATTTTGCCTATGGGTAATGTAATAAACTTACTTTGCTGCGTTCGGATTCTGACTAAGTTGTGCCACAGGACATTGTTTTTCAGGACCTTAGTCTGAATAGAGCTAGCAAGCGCTGGTTTTTGCAGTTCACCATTAAGTTAACGATTTCAGTGTTTAAGTAAACTATAACTAACGATGTTAGAAATATCCAGTAGCTCTCCGAATCAAAGAAACTATATTTTTCATTAAGGTTTCAAAGGTTACGAAGAATTTATATGTAGAATACATTATTGATGTGTTTAGAAAGACGCTCTCATACGAAGCGACGAATCTGAATGCCGATCGAACTTACGAATTTGCAGTACAAAGTTTGGATCGTGAAGGTTACGATGGGCCTTATAGTCCACCGATTCTTTGTAAAACGTTGGATAAACGTAAGTTTGTTGTTGGTTCGAAAATACGTTTGTTACACGTCATGTTTCTTAAGTTCGTTTCTTCATATTTAGTTTTGATAAGCCTAGTTGCTGAGTGAATAGCAAAAGATCCGTTATTTTTTACAAGGCGTAATATGCTAATATTTTCACAATATGATTAATCATGCGAACACAAAAGGGTAGATCGTTTTTAGATTATGTCAACCAGTGTGCGACCCGAATTACAATTTACCGGAACCGGTATTTAAAAAATTACCGGAAACGGAACTGGAGCCGGAATCGTAATTTGAAAAAGTTACCGGAAACGGAATCGGAACCGGAACCGGAAAATGAAAAATACAAGCCACCGAAAAATTCATTTTAATTTTCTTTTTTGCAATATTATTGGTGAAATATACCTAAGTTCGAGATAGGTATTCACTCCGCGAAAGTGCAACCTACCTTGGATGGTTTATTTTCGGAGATTGTCAATTTTTATATACTATACAAATGAAATCTTAATTTTTATCGTCATTTTTAGTAAAACATCATAATTTTTAGCGACCAAAATTTAATACCGGAATTTTAATTCCGGTAAAAATTTACCGGAACCGGAAGGTTAAAAACTGCCAGAACCGGAACCGGAATTCCGGTTGCGCCCTGATGTCAAATTATATCAACCCTATTTAGTTCAAATTTGCATCACAGTCAGTCCTGAATTATTCTTCAATTCTTTCAATGAATTTCAGTCTGAAGATAACACACCTTATTTCATCCGCTACTCTTTCAAGCTCTCCCATGCAATGTTTGTTCTCTTGTACCTGGTAGATATGGCATAAGTTTGATTAGCAAAGTACGCAGTTTTAGGAATTAGTTTCCCTTTTAATGTTTGCTAAATATGTGAGCATTTTGTATCAAACATTCGGCTGTGTGTATTTACTTACCAAACAAAGTTTAACACAAAATTTCAATTTCAAGCAAAACTTTTTGTATCAGGGTTACCTCAGTAGCTAACACCCAGCCATCAGACGACAGTTTGCTCGGGCCGCTAAATTGATTCAGGCGATTCGCAAAATGTACATTCATTGGCAGCCAAACGCCGAATCAAAGTATAAGAAATAGGAACTGCAAATTTCAGCTTCTGCTGCGCCACACAATATTCATGGAACGCAGCTGAACGACAACATTATTCTAATTGAATGGGAGGCGCCAAGAAATGAGAACGAGACTGCCATTGCTGTAAACTTTTACACTGTGACATATTCAATTGAAAACGATTGGTTGACACCGGTTGGTGATATTTCCGGTCAAAGTATCACTGTTGATGGTATTTTTTCTTACAATTCAATTGCATTATGTTCGATGTTAATTGGTTGTTTCAGCAATTCTCCACTATGCTGTCAATATTAGACACATTTAGTTTGACATAAATAATGCTTGTTATTGTTTGGCAAAAAGCTTTTTGTTGTTTTAACCAGCCATAACAAGATAGATTGACCAAAAAGTCATTACCTAAAGAGTGTTATGGTTACTGCAGATCTTGATCATTCAACCACCTTGTTATAATAGAGTACAAGGTACAATGCGTGGCGTATCGAACAGATATTGTAATGGTATCCGGTTTGTTAATTTGTCTACTGAGGCTGAGCCGGATGGTGACCGGGTGGTACATGAAAGTATATCAAAATTTTGTTCGGTGTTATGTGATGTGGTAAATAATTTTGCTTGTTTTAGGCGAACAATTATCGGTGGAAATCGGAGGCCTTAAGTGTTCCATAATGTACTGCTTTAGCGTGGCTGCTACTGATTATACTGGTCTTGTGCGCAAGAGCTCGCCAGTTAAATTCTTTATGGCAAAAACGAAAAGTTAGTGGCGTCAGATTTTTGACTGAATGGTGAAAGAAACGTTCCAATACTTACTTTAATATCAGGTTAAACATGTTGTTGGTAGCTCTTGGTTGTGCACCTGCAGCAGGGACCGACAGAATGAAGTGCAAAATCGCGGCCGCGTTCCAAACGGACGCAGGCGCTTGCAAAAATGCGACTTGAACTGATTGCGGCTACTACGATCATAATCGTGACCACAATGGCGATTGTTAGTATTAAATATTTCAGTCGTTTGTAGACGCGGTTACAACCGTGGTTACAGATTCGACTGCGATGGCGTGTCCAGACGCGAGTGGTTACGAGTAAAGTAAAATTCATCCAAGGTTGTACAACCGCGAACGTAGACGCAGTCGCGATCACTGCGCACTTAATTTTGTCTGTGACTGTATGTATATTCAGTAGCATATGAGTATGAAATGCTTCATGACGTACTTTATCTAACTAACACTAAATTTTTGCGAAAATGAGATTTTTCTTCGTTAGCTGTAACATGATTTAGAATTGCTCAAATAATTGGCTAACAGTGCGTCATTAGAAGTGACAAATTGACTGTGTGCGCATTCATTTACTCGTTTGAAGCTTGTTCAGCAGTTGTCTCTTATTTTTTGTGCACATTGTGTTCACAAAGTATTTGTTTTGTTGTTGCAGATATTGAGAAATCACGCGTAATAACGTTAAATTATCACAAGGGTGTGGTTGTCGGTGTTGTGCTGTCGACTGCGATTATCCTAATTTTTTTTATAATTATTTGTGTTATTGGGTGAGTTCTTTGCCCTAGACAGCCTTTTCTAAGTAATTTTTGAAAAATAACTTGTGAATGGGATTTTTTAAGGATGGGATTTGCTTTTCGGTCGGAATGTAGCTTTTGACTCATAGTAACGCCGGTTTGAAAGCTCTGAGATGCTTTAAATCTGCGACTTCTTTGACGCCGATGTTCTTTGTTCAGTACATATAGAAACGTGTGTGTCGACACACATGTAATTCGAAACAAGGCAATGTTATAGTTACTTTCTGTGTATTTTACCTATTTGTATTTGCCTCAAGTGCTATTTTAATGATCGCTAAGTGATTATTTATTGTAAAATAAAAAGAATGACGTCAAAGACGACTAATGTATTAATACCAAGCGCATAAAGTTTGAAAAAATTGTAATTCAATGCACTTACTATCATCTTCTCCGAACTTGGAAGGACAGTTACAGTTAATAAAGCATTGAATAGAAAACTATTGTTTTCGTGGTCACATTTTGGTGCTAGTTTCCTACTAGGCTTATTCTACGTGTAATATGAAATGTTCAATTAGTTGATAGTTTTCGTAGTGTAAAAGCATCAACACTTGTTTTGTTATTTTTTCTTAAGAAGAGCTACATATGTCAATGTTATTGATGTCATTTGACAATTTTATTTTAGGCGTCGGAAATCTCGCGAATGTGGTTCTTCCTATTTTACGTGTTTAACTCAACGTGGCGTAAATCTCAGATGTGGCAATCTTGTCACATGTCCTCCAAACAGCGATTTTCAATATTCAACAAGTTCGAAACTGACACAAGATGAAAAATTGGACAAAACAAACGACGGGTTTCTAATTCAAGAAAACAAGCAACACCATAATGTGGACATGCTACAACAGCATTCTTTTCATACTAGGGACGAAATGTACGAGATGCAGACGTTGTTACCGCAAGATTTTGCGGCATTGACTTGCCATGAAACTAAGAAAGTGGTGAGATTCGTGGAATAAAAATTTGTCTATGTTTGAAATTATTGTAGAAGCTTCTATGTACAAGCTTCTAGTAATATTTTGTATTGTTTTATGTTTGAATATTTGGGTAACTTTTGTTCTTCCGCCACAGTTCCACAACATAAGATCTTTTGCGGGTCAGCTTGCTCCTGCACGACAACTGCCTGACATCGCACAATTTGATAAAACACTAAGCAGAGTGGAGGGTTTATTCAGGCTTCGGCTTTGAACAGTGCCGCTTTTTCTTATATGAATGATATGACCGGCCGAAATCTTGCATGGCTCGATACATTGAGTGTTCCCGCATTCTTTACAATGCCGAATTTTATCTTTTGAATGTTGTAAAGCTGGCATTTTGGCTCTTCTTCACGAATATTAAAAACGTGCAATTATGGTTTTAACATTAATGGGTTCTGCAATTCAGTCGAGGAAATGGTGAGCCAAAAGGTCAGTTGTGCTCGATGACAGCTAGATTTGTTCCCATATGACTGACTAGTGTTATGAAACAGTAGCACTGAAAGCCAACAGTTTGCTAGCGAATAGTAAGTTTTTGGATGATAATATGGGGCTTGAAAATACAGATAAACTTGTAAAAAATAACAGAGTTGTTGTTTTTAAAAAGGGGTGACTGAGCCTTATCTTCTTGGATCCTAGACTGTAGAATACGCTCTCGTTATAACTTTACTGTTGATCGTTTAGGTTTTTACCGATCAAGATGAATGTAATCTGTATGACGACTCAGAAGGAACACGGTGGAATATGTTGATGAAAAACAATAAAAATTGTGGAGGTGAGCGTATTAATATGCTTTTCGGTAATAGAAATTACATACATACCTGAGGTGAAAAGAGGCTAGTTACAGTACATGATGGATCGGGGTCGAATATTCTTTCAATGTATGGTTATACAGAAAGTTGTTCAAATTTAGGCACAGCACCACTGTAATGCTTATGCAAAATTAGGTTAAAACAATACAAAATGTTGGCTTTGGCGACGTGATCCATGATGTTTTGAATTGTGCAATTTGAAGACAAAAGCTGGTTATAGCGTTATTTTAAAGAGCTATTGTGTAACTTACAAAGTTACATATCTCAGTAGTTGATAAATTATTTAGTTTCTACTTTATTCGTTTCAAGCAATATATTCCTTTCATTGTAATTCATAATTTTGGTGTTATAAATTGTAAATCAATGGAAAACAAAGAGTGAAGTGGAAGAATACTGTTGAAAGGAATTTAGCGAGCTGTGCTTTTGATGCTGCGTTTTATCCAAACTACCATAAAATTACTTTGTTTCTTACGTTAGCGTGCAGTAATCTAGGTTGCAGTTGCGGTTACATAATGTTTTTGGTCTTAGATTACTCGGATAGCGTAGTCAGCAGCGGAAAAGGACAAACACACTTGGATAAACTTTCTGCTCAACATGTTGACTGTAGTGAAAGAAGCGAATGTAGTGGTGTTGCGGAGGTTAGGGTTACTTCAGCTCGTGGTAACTTTAAAGACATACAAAAGGCGAAAGTAGGTGGAACCGCGGTTGATTACGAAAATGACAACAGTCAACAAAATAACGTTCCCAATACTAGCGTTGATTCGAATAATGTGCCGAATACGTTATTGCATTCGCATTCATCAGTGGCCAGTGATTTTGAAATAAATTCGAATACAAAATGTGAGTTACCTTTGGAAAATTCGGTTAATGCGTATCGCAGGCCTGATTTTATTAGTGAAATGGATGACACTATCGGTGTTCAATTATGTGGGCAAAGAAATATTTCTTCTAATCTCTTGCCGATCGTTACCGTATGCAATGGTCATAATAAAATCAGCTAAGTAACCAATGATTTAGTTTGTGCCAATTCTGTGAAGGAAGACGCGGTGAAGATTACAAACGGGTGAAGTTATTTCAAAGTACCGGTGACTTATTATTTAACCTCATGCATAGTGTATCTGTAAGTAGTGTTATATTGTGTATTATTTTCAATGAAGGTTTCATGATTGATAGCAGGTTACGTTGTAGCTATATCCTGCCGATGTGATGTGCAAAATGTGACGTAGGATCGGTTAGCTAGCATACTGTTTAATTACTTTAATTGACTAATTTTAATTATTTTTCCCTTAATTTGCAAGGTGTTGTCGAAAAAATAGTTTGTAAACTTATTCTTTTTAGGAAATCTCACAATTGATACTTTGAAAATTGCTTTAAACTTACCAATAAAACAAACGCAAAAAATGACTGCCGTTGTGTTGAAGCCAAAATCAGTTTCAGATTTCTTTTGAAATGTTAAGTACAATTCAAAAAATCTTTCGCTTAACTAAGCAGGATTCTCGCCTTACAGGGAAAAAAGGAAAATTATGTGGTAGCCACGGGAAAATACTATCAAACGGAAAACAATTATTTATTTTGGATTGATCAAACAGTTGAAAATCGGTTTTTTCTGTACACTTTGTCTTCTGTTGCACAGCACTTGCACCTACGTTTGTTTTGGCGCGGCGACTTAAGCTTCCATTACACGATTAGGTTATTGGTTCCCTGTTGCGGAAGCGCATGTCTGTGAAGGATTAAGCTGTAAAAATATGTGTTAGCCAACTGTAATAAACATCATGTACATAGCATGTATGAAATCTCGCTGAATGTAATGTTGTGTTACGTTAATAACCTCATTTTATGGTGCAGTGATATCGACATCCACTTTAGTCGATTCGCAATGTTCCGTAGTCTAGCACTCGCCAAGTACCTTGGGCCGGGATCAATATTTACTTTACCCGATGCGTTACAACAAGATTTGTTTGAAACAAAATCTAGCTAATTATTCAGGAGCATACCGGGATACAAATAACCGAAATTTGATAACCTTAGGTATATGCTTATAGTTTCCAGACGACTCCTTGTGTCCTGAGGAAAGCCATTTATTCTTAAAGAAAACATCGGCAATAGCAATGGAAAATATGTAGCTAACAGTGCGAACTTATTGCTTAAATATTAGGGTGAGGGTGCAACCGGAGTTTCTGTTCCGATAGCGAAATCCGGTATTTTTCCTATCCGGTTTCTGTAATTAAACCGTTATTTTTTCACCTGAATTTTCCGGTACTTTCGGTATTGAAAATTTTTCTCATTGGGAAATTTAAGAAAAATTGGGATATTATTACAATTTACTTTTCTAAAGTGTTGTCTGAGCGTGTGTCGCAATTTGTGTCGGACTACGTAATTTATCGTACGTTTCCAGCTGCTGCATATGTTTCAGGATTTTTGCATTCTAAATAATATGTTTACACCATTAAAAGCGATAAAATAGCCTTCGTTGTTATAATTTGGCCGTTTTCTTAACTTTGCTAATTTTTAAGAATCTCTTTTGAAAGCCACTTGTACTCCGAATATAAGCCATTGATGGTGGATTTCCCTTCAGTCGACGACGAAAATCTAAAATACAACAAATAAAATAAATACCTATGTTCGACTAAGGTTGTTTCACAAATAATAGAGCAAAAAAATACGATTAAACTGAAATCTTTGGTGAAATGCATTTTTCACTTTCCGGTTCCGGCAAAATTTTCAAATTCCGGTTCCGGTAAATTGTAATTCAGGTTGCACCCTGCTTATTGCAGTATACTTTCGTTTTAAAGCATGAGTCAATGGCAGAAGCGAAAGTTTTTATGTCCAAATAACACGGAAGAGGGTGGGTTGAAAAATAAATAACAATTCGTTTCCAGATAGCAAGGAGGTTACCGTCTGGAGAGGCGAAAGAATTATTAGTGATTAGTCTTATTAGGCTCACTATCGTAAACGTGTTGATACTGTGGGAACACGAAATTGATGGTGTATGAGTTGCATATTTTACATAGATAGATTTATTGCGTAATAAATGGTACCTGATATCTTTTATATTAATGCTGCGCAACATTGTATAATGTTGCACGCACACTACACAAGTAGTGTAGTGTGCTTGAGGCAGAATTCTTGCTTGCATTTCGATGTATGATTGAAGTTGGAACGCCCCGCATACGTATTTTGGGCAATTTTCCAGCATTAGTAATATGATTATAAGTTTTTCAAAACATTAAAGTTCTATGTAAAGAATATTTCATTATTGAGTTATTTTCGGGTGTTTTCATAATCAAAAATGGCAGAAAGTGTAAGAATGACATAAACGAACTTGCTGAACGAATGTTTAAAGTGCTGTCCAGTTGCGGTACCGTGAGAAAACGGGACGCCCTTCAGAGTAACATTGGCCCTTTTGCTGGGTCGGCCTAGGCAACCGGGACAGCTTGCAGTTCACTCTTGCGTCATGCGGTGTATCTGAACGTGTAAGTAGTGTAGAAATAATGAAATTTTTGTGATCCAGCCGTCGGCCGCTTCTTTTAGAATATTTTTGCAAAATATAAATAACAGTGATGTATCATTCCTGTTTGCAACGATGTAGCGAAGGTAAGCAGTAAGCAGTGCGCAAGCGGAGGTGAAGAAACCGGAGCCGGCACCGCAGTTCGTAAAACGTTATAGTCAATAAAAATATGTTAAATTCGTGTTATCGTTTCATCACAAATTTGTTTTGAAGCATCTGCCCAAATTGCCCAAACCTCGGGCTCAAATTTTCCCGGAATATTAGCTGTAGGTCAATTTTCTGCGGTATCCGTAGGCAGACCTCTGATTGTACAACTGCAACCAGCATTTGAAGAACAAACGAACTGCTTTGTAATTCTTTCAGGCTGAGTAAATTTGTAATTTTTCTGTGTTGACGTGTAATCAAATCAACCAACATTTACAAAATAAAAATAGTAATTTTTGGGTTACCAAGAAAATATGTATATTTTTGATGGGACTGCCGGGACAGCTCTGTTTCAGAACACATGCTTCGACGCTGTGCTGCTATGTATACCAACCCAGCAAAAACAAAGACTTGAAGCTGTTTTGACCAACTCTGCGAAAACATTGGCTTGAAGCTGTCCCACCTGTTTCGACCCACCCATGCAAAAACATATTGTAGTGACCCGAATAAGAGGGGGATGTAATAAGAGGGGGTCCCCATGCTGAGTCCCAATCAATAGGAGTCCGTATCCCTAATAAGAGTCCGTAAGTGGATAGAGTCCTTCAACCGTAATCAGAGACCATAAGTGGCACTAGTCCCTATAATTGTAGTGCATAGATCACTCCAAGACCAAATGAAGTTGGACTCCGAATAATGCGTTATTCACGTTATAACCGGAGCAGGTTGGGACATGTTTTGTCCCTGCTTATTAGCCTATTGTTTCACATTTTGTCTGCTTATAGACTCTATATCATATTCAAAAAGCCGTATTTATCTACTATCATTATGTGTAGGTCACCTTTTGTCCTCCAATATCATATGGTATTTTACGTATTGTCAGCGGATATCATATGATGTATTTTCAAATGTGTGCATACTTGAGGTAACATGCCCAAATTGTCCTGTCGAATATCATATATATGTTACTAAAATTTAAAATTTGAATTTTTTAATTATGACACTGTTTTTCTAAGCGATTTTTGTCGGAAATGGATTTGCACCTATATTTGCTATTTAAAGCATATTTGTGCCGTTGCCATCCAACTTTTCATTTTTTATAGTACCCAAAGGTTACACTGTCCAGTACACATTGACAATTTGAGAGTGGTTGCTTGTAAGCTTATGTCATGACATTCGAGTTTTGTCTGCTGACCCGATATATAAGAGCCCGAATTTTAACTTTGACGTCGAATCAACATGGGACAAACCGTGTCCCGCCTGCCCCAGTTATAACGTGAACCCCGCATAAGGCCGTCCCATTTTCCATGGACAGAAATGTACCAGGATGGGACAGTTTGACAAACGGGACACTGTCCCGCTGAATATTATATGATATTCGTTGTAATTTTGGAATATCATGATATTCGCATAAATGCCCCCAGTATCATGTGACATACCGACTCTTGTACACATTGATCTGAGAGCGGTGGTTTGTAAGTTAGTGTTATGTGACATTCGAGTTTTGTCTGTTCATCCGATATGAGTGCTCGAATTTTAACGTTGACGTCGAATCAACATGGGACAAACCGTGTCTCGCCTGCCCCTGCTATAACGTGAATCCCGCATAACAGGAGGTACCCTCCGAAGAGGCCAAGTAAATATCAGTCCCCCTCTTTCTTCGGGTAGCTGCAGTAGGTTCGAAGCTATACCGACCGATCCAGTAAAAACATTGCTCGAAAACTGTCCAGGCTGTCCGACCGACCCAGCAAAAATATAGGGTGAAAGGCTGATGTACTGAACAGGACCTGCCGAAAACCCGCGGATATCACCCGGGAAATTGGGTTTTTCTGAAATTCGGATATTATACTCAGGAAATTGGGATTTTGGTCGCAGCCTTTTTCGCTCGGGATTTTTTGAAATTGAGATTTTGGGAAATTGGGATATTAATCCGGGAAATTGGGAATTGGGCGGAGCCGTTTTCGCTTGAGATTTGGAAAATTAGGATTTTGCGAAATTCGGATATTGCCCGGGAAATTGGGCTTTCGGAAAATTCTGATATTACCCGGGAAATTGGGATATTACCCGGGAAATTGGCATTTTGGGATATTCCGATAGAAATTGCGATTTTGGGCGCAGTCTGTTTCGCTAGGTATATTGGAAAATTTGTGATTTTGGGAAATTGGGATATACGCGGGAAATTGGGATTTTGGGAAATTCGAATGTTATCCGTGCAAATGAGACTACGGGAAAATAAAACTTTGATAACCTTTCACTTTACGGGTCGGGCCAATGTTACCCTTAATGCGGGGTTCACGTTATAACCGGGGCAGCTTGGGACACGTTTAGTCCCTGTTAGCCTATTGGGTTACATATTGTCTGGTATAATCGACCCCACATCGTATTCAAAAAATCGTATTTGTCTGCTATCATGTGTAGGTCACCTTTTGTCCGTCAATGTCATATGATATTCGAGGTATTGTCTGCGAATATCATATGATATATTTTCAAATGTCTGCATACTTGAGGTAACATACCCAAATTGTCCTATCGAATATCATATATATGTTACTAAAATTTAAAATTTGAATTTTTGAATTATGACACTGTTTTTCTAAGCGATTTTTGTCGGGAATGGATTTGCACCTATATTTGCTATTAAAAGCGTATTTGTGCCGTTGCCATCCAACTTTTCATTTTTTATAGTACCCAAAGGTTACACTGTCCAGTACACATTGACAATTTGAGAGTGGTTGCTTGTAAGCTTATGTCGTGACATTCGAGTTTTGTCTGCTGACCCGATATATAAGAGCCCGAATTTTAACTTTGACGTCGAATCAACATGGGACAAACCGTGTCCCGCCTGCCCCAGTTATAACGTGAACCCCACATAAGGCCGTCCTACTTTCCCTGGACAGAAATGTACCAGGATGGGACAGTTTGACAAACGGGACACTGTCCCGCTGAATATTATATGATATTCGTTGTAATTTTGGAATATCATGATATTCGCATAAATGCCCCCAGTATCATGTGACATACCGACTCTTGTACACATTGATCTGAGAGCGGTGGTTTGTAAGTTAGTGTTATGTGACATTCGAGTTTTGTCTGTTCACCCGATATGAGTGCTCGAATTTTAACGTTGACGTCGAATCAACATGGAACAAACCGTGTCTCGCCTGCCCCTGCTATAACGTGAATCCCGCATAACAGGAGGTACCCTCCGAAGAGGCCAAGTAAATATCAGTCCCCCTCTTTCTTCGGGTAGCTGCAGTAGGTTCGAAGCTGTACCGACCGATCCAGTAAAAACATTGCTCGAAAACTGTCCCGGCTGTCCGACCGACCCAGCAAAAGTATAGGGTGAAAGGCTGATGTACTGAACAGGACCTTCCGAAAACCCGCGGATATCACCCGGGAAATTGGGTTTTTCTGAAATTCGGATATTATACTCAGGAAATTGGGATTTTGGTCGCAGCCTTTTTCGCTCGGGATTTTTTGAAATTGAGATTTTGGGAAATTGGGATATTAATCCGGGAAATTGGGAATTGGGCGGAGCCGTTTTCGCTTGAGATTTGGAAAATTAGGATTTTGCGAAATTCGGATATTGCCCGGGAAATTGGGCTTTCGGAAAATTCTGATATATATTACCCGGGAAATTGGGATATTACCCGGGAAATTGGTATTTTGGGATATTCCGATAGAAATTGCGATTTTGGGCGCAGTCTGTTTCGCTAGGTATATTGGAAAATTTGTGATTTTGGGAAATTGGGATATACGTGGGAAATTGGGATTTTGGGAAATTCGAATGTTATCCGTGCAAATGAGACTACAAGAAAATAAAACTTTGATAACCTTTCACTTTACGGGTCGGGCCAATGTTACCCTTAATGCGGGGTTCACGTTATAACCGGGGCAGCTTGGGACACGTTTAGTCCCTGTTAGCCTATTGGGTTACATATTGTCTGGTATAATCGACCCTACATCGTATTCAAAAAATCGTATTTGTCTGCTATCATGTGTAGGTCACCTTTTGTCCGTCAATGTCATATGATATTCGAGGTATTGTCTGCGAATATCATATGATATATTTTCAAATGTCTGCATACTTGAGGTAACATACCCAAATTGTCCTGTCGAATATCATATATATGTTACTAAAATTTAAAATTTGAATTTTTGAATTATGACACTGTTTTTCTAAGCGATTTTTGTCGGGAATGGATTTGCACCTATATTTGCTATTTAAAGCATATTTGTGCCGTTGCCATCCAACTTTTCATTTTTTATAGTACCCAAAGGTTACACTGTCCAGTACACATTGACAATTTGAGAGTGGTTGCTTGTAAGCTTATGTCATGACATTCGAGTTTTGTCTGCTGACCCGATATATAAGAGCCCGAATTTTAACTTTGACGTCGAATCAACATGGGACAAACCGTGTCCCGCCTGCCCCAGTTATAACGTGAACCCCGCATAAGGCCGTCCTATTTTCCCTGGACAGAAATGTACCAGGATGGGACAGTTTGACAAACGGGACACTGTCCCGCTGAATATTATATGATATTCGTTGTAATTTTGGAATATCATGATATTCGCATAAATGCCCCCAGTATCATGTGACATACCGACTCTTGTACACATTGATCTGAGAGCGGTGGTTTGTAAGTTAGTGTTATGTGACATTCGAGTTTTGTCTGTTCACCAGATATGAGTGCTCGAATTTTAACGTTGACGTCGAATCAACATGGGACAAACCGTGTCTCGCCTGCCCCTGCTATAACGTGAATCCCGCATAACAGGAGGTACCCTCCGAAGAGGCCAAGTAAATATCAGTCCCCCTCTTTCTTCGGGTAGCTGCAGTAGGTTCGACGCTGTACCGACCGATCCAGTAAAAACATTGCTCGAAAACTGTCCCGGCTGTCCGACCGACCCAGCAAAAGTATAGGGTGAAAGGCTGATGTACTGAACAGGACCTTCCGAAAACCCGCGGATATCACCCGGGAAATTGGGTTTTTCTGAAATTCTGATATTATACTCAGGAAATTGGGATTTTGGTCGCAGCCTTTTTTGCTCGGGATTTTTTGAAATTGAGATTTTGGGAAATTGGGATATTAATCCGGGAAATTGGGAATTGGGCGGAGCCGTTTTCGCTTGAGATTTGGAAAATTAGGATTTTGCGAAATTCGGATATTGCCCGGGAAATTGGGCTTTCGGAAAATTCTGATATTACCCGGGAAATTGGGATATTACCCGGGAAATTGGCATTTTGGGATATTCCGATAGAAATTGCGATTTTGGGCACAGTCTGTTTCGCTAGGTATATTGGAAAATTTGTGATTTTGGGAAATTGGGATATACGCGGGAAATTGGGATTTTGGGAAATTCGAATGTTATCCGTGCAAATGAGACTACAAGAAAATAAAACTTTGATAACCTTTCACTTTACGGGTCGGGCCAATGTTACCCTTAATGCGGGGTTCACGTTATAACCGGGGCAGCTTGGGACACGTTTAGTCCCTGTTAGCCTATTGGGTTACATATTGTCTGGTATAATCGACCCCACATCGTATTCAAAAAATCGTATTTGTCTGCTATCATGTGTAGGTCACCTTTTGTCCGTCAATGTCATATGATATTCGAGGTATTGTCTGCGAATATCATATGATATATTTTCAAATGTCTGCATACTTGAGGTAACATACCCAAATTGTCCTGTCGAATATCATATATATGTTACTAAAATTTAAAATTTGAATTTTTGAATTATGACACTGTTTTTCTAAGCGATTTTTGTCGGGAATGGATTTGCACCTATATTTGCTATTTAAAGCATATTTGTGCCGTTGCCATCCAACTTTTCATTTTTTATAGTACCCAAAGGTTACACTGTCCAGTACACATTGACAATTTGAGAGTGGTTGCTTGTAAGCTTATGTCATGACATTCGAGTTTTGTCTGCTGACCCGATATATAAGAGCCCGAATTTTAACTTTGACGTCGAATCAACATGGGACAAACCGTGTCCCGCCTGCCCCAGTTATAACGTGAACCCCGCATAAGGCCGTCCCATTTTCCCTGGACAGAAATGTACCAGGATGGGACAGTTTGACAAACGGGACAGATGAGACAAACGGGACAGATGGGACAGTCGGGACAAATGGGACAGTTGCGACAGATGGGACAGTAGGACAGATGGGACAGTTTGGACGGATGGGACAGTTGGGACAGAATTGGACAGTTGGGACAGATGGCACACTTGGGACAGATCGGACAGTTGGGACCGTTGGGACAGATGGGACGGTCGAGACAAATGGGACAGTTGGGACAGATGGGACAGTTTGGACATATGGGACAGTTCGAACAGATGGGACAGTTCGGACATATGGACAGATGGGACAGTTAGGACAGATGGGACCGTTGGTACAGATGGGACACTTGGTGATGGGACAGATGGAACAGTTTGACAAACGGGACAGATGGGACACTTGGTGATGGGACAGATGGAACAGTTTGACAAACGGGACAGATGGGCAGTCGCGACAAATGGGATATATTATATACATTATATATTATATATATTATATGTATATATATCCTACGTAAATATATCTGCCTGTGCATTTGTAAACAGGAGCGCATAAGTGTGCACTCCGGGCATATTTCTGTCCCGGGAAGTTGGTACGGCCTTTATAGTAACATGGGCCACGGGTCAAATGAAATTGTCTGTTTGCACTAATGTGACACATATTAACCGTAATTTTATTTTACGCTGTTCATATAATTTAAGTGATATACTGAGTTTTTCCGTTGAAAAATTAGGCTACCCTCCGGAGCTCAAAATGTCATTAATTCTAAAATGTGTTAATAGTGTACTGTGAGTGTGGATTTGTGTTTTTCATATAAACAACGTGCAAACGTGCATTGTGCCCATATACTTAAAAAAATTTAAATCACCTTGATGGTAAACACAGTAAGATCAAAAATAGGTTTTAAAAATCAGGGTGGGGGCAAATAGGGCTTATTTAAGGGGTTCTGCTATGGATTAACCCTCGAAAAATTTCAGTTCTTTTCCGCGTTGTTGCATAATTTTAGCAACTTTCATTTACCCTAGAAAACCAAAATTTTATTAAATTGGAATAATCTTTTTTTGCTTTTGCAATTTTGGTAAAATTTACGTCCCGAAACATCAACTGCTTTTAATTTTCTGAAATTAGTCTAAGGCTTAAGCTTACTCTTTTCTAATCCCACAGTAAAACGTTCTGTCCAGTGACTGTTCTATGTATAGGGTCCGATTGCGAGCCCCGTACCAGAAATTTCGGGATCTGCTACTGGGGCCCTTTTTGAGGTTGTTACTGAGAGAGCATGTTGTCTGATTTAAGCAGAGCCGGAGCTGCATTCCTTGCTCTATTACGCAGCGTACAACCCAAAGAGGTCCCCACCCTAAGGTTTTAAATAAAAAATTCGAAAAATATTTTGATCATGGCAAAAAGGCGCCACGCCGGATTTTGGGGTCCACTCGTAGCCTACTCCGCCACTAGATGAGAGAACGTGTTTCTTTAAGTCACATTTTTTTAAGATAGCATTTCAACAATAAACCTTCAAATAATCATTCGATGCCATAATTCTTGCATGTTCTTCGTAGTTTTCTGGCTCTCTGAAAGATGTCTTGTTAAACATTTGTTTCGTTTACCTTACCTGTAAGCTTAATGATACGTCGTGCCCGTGCGCCGAAAGCTAAAATGCTCTCAGACGCCCATTGAAAGCATGCATAGAAGCCTATATTTTATCAAGTAAACTGTAGTGTATATAGTTTATTTCTTGAACATACAAGGCATCAAATTGGTGTTATTTGTGTACTCTATGTTGCCGTATATTTCACTGGTCGGAATATTTTATGTTTATATATTGTGTATTTTAATGTTCTGAATGTTTATTGTTTTGTGTTGGGTCGTATGACATTTTGTTGTATATTTGTGTGCTTTTAAGCTGTAGTATTGTTATATATCGGTGTGTGTATCTATTATGTTTGGTAAATGCTTCACGATTTGTGTTTGTGTACTGCGTATATTCGTTGTCTGTTGTGTCTATTTTGGCAAACTGCCAATGCACGCGCAGAGTAGGATACCGTAGTTTAATTTTGCTTTAGTAGTACAGACAGAGTGAGAGCACTGCTGTTTAGTAGTTGTTGAGTTTGGTTTGGTGCACAGCGACGATGCGCTTTCTGTTTAATACTTGTGTGTTGTTGATGTGTATCAACTCTCAAAAAAGTCGCCTTTATGCGAGCAGAATGTTTGAAGCGAGTGTATGTATGTCGCACTTTATCTTTCGTCGGATGGCTTGGCGAAATTTTTCGTTCTCTCAGTGCGTATAATATGTTTATATACATTTAATCTATTTTGTAGTTGTGCATAGACATATTTTGTAGTTTACACACGTAATATGATGGGTAGCGAGTTTGTTGGCAGCGAACGACGTTACTGCGGACATTTATTTTTTTTCCGTATCTGAGTATGCGCTGTATTGCTTTTGTTATGTGTAGACACATTAAAGCAATTGGCTTTGACTCTTGTGCACTTCCGCACGTCTATGTTTTGAACTTGGGTTTATAAAAAGGTTTGCGTGAGCCTACACTTGTACCTAAACCTTTGTCTAAATTTCAGCTTAGTTTAACGTGCTATGACAATAATAAACGATAGCCAGAAGGATATCCTTTGAGAGGTGCAATACAATTTAGTAGTTTTCGTTTGAATTGAATCATTTCGAAATTGTGATGTCTGCGAAATTTGTATTCACGGAAAATTTGACATGCTAAATTAAGCCCCATATATTTGTCATCCAAAAATTTGTGACGGGTGCGAGCTACGTATTTTTGCCCCCCCCCCATCAACGAGCGGGATTCCGGATTGCACTTCCCATGATACTTCAAAAAGTTTCTTGTTGGCCTTGCCACTCTACATTATATTTAAGTGAACTTGTTTTTGTCTCTAGTGTCTGTCTTAACACCGCCAGATGGTGACCGACTGCATACTAACCGGAGCCGGATATTTCAATTTTTAATATACGGTGGGACAGGTATAATTCACTAGAAGATAGTAAATCGTAAATCTTAATATCGCTAATTTAGCGACACTTATATGCAATAATTTGTGTTACAATGTACTGTTTCGAGATGAAGCCGAATCTCGATTTGTTACCGTAACTGAACTGATGCAATATATTCTGTCCCACCCTGGAATTCACGGTTATTAGAACGGGTGATTTGTTAATCGAGTTAGAAGTACGTTAATTCGTACAACAGTTTGGGATCATTGAAACTTTGTAAGTTATCTTCTTGCGACTTTTACTGATCCAGTGCCGTTTTAAGCTGAATTAGCAAGCGACGGACGAGAAAAAAATCGATAAACGGTAAAAATGTTGGATTATCTGCCGAAAATTTTGTAGCTTTCTTTTTAGGTAAAAATTATATTTGGTATCCAGATCCATGACGCGCCCACGCTTAACTTCAATGTCTGTTGTGGACTGTTGAGATAAACTAACAAGTTGAAAGAGGATTCGGGATGATAGTCTAGTCAATTTTGATGTTAACAACAATGAGACTTCACTGGTCTGAGAAGGTATGTTTTCTAACACGCATTTTTTATTTCAATCGTGTCCACCAGAGTCGTACAAACGATCATTCATGCGGTGTACCTCCCAGACACTACGTACTTCACGGAATTATGCTATTTTAGTAAAGCTCGATGTGTTCAGAATTTAACGGACTGTATTTAATGGGTTTACGAAATCAGGTTGATAATAAACTAATGCTTGGCTCTACCCGTCCAATTCCCACAATGCAAATTTATGTTGGAAAAATTTTGGTCCCTCTAGAAGATTTTCAACCTTGCTTGTAAGTCACTGAAAACCTTTAAATGCCCCTAATAAAAAAATTTTTAGCCCCTCGTGAAAATTTTTTAGCCCCCCTAGTAAGGATGGCTGGTTACGGGCCTAGTTTGGCTCTTGAGCGCATAATAGTCTTAATCCTAGACACCTCAATGTTATAGCACCTAGGGAAAATTTGCAATCCGGTCGCACCCTGTGGCACGCTACAAAGTACACAAATATATATGATTGTGTTTATAATTATATTGGATTACGTTTAATTTATCGCACATTTTTCTTTTAGTCATTGAGGCAAGAATATATATGTGACTTTGTGATGGGGCAAACCGAGATGACCTTTTAAGAGACGTACTCATGCATGTATATATCAGGGTGCGGGCAAATATCCGGCTCCGGCAAAAAGTCGACATCCGCATTCAATTCAAAACTTTATTAATACAAGCTGTTTAATAAACGGCGAATGCGACTGCGCAATTCGCTTCCCTTTTTGCACAAGTCGCTCTTTTTAGGTTTCATGCGTTATTGTTGAGGGCTTTGGGAATTTTCTCTATATTTTCGTAAACTGTTTCTCTCTCATAATCAGCCATAATCTCTGACTTTTCAAATTGCAGATCCAGAAAGTTTCGTGCTGCTTGGAAACAGCACCGTATACAATCTAAATCAATTAACGCTTGTATTTTCTTCGGAATCCCTGCTTCTAAAATTCGGCTGGAAATCCTGCAGATTGACTACTGGGCAATAATAATATGTGGTGCTGCGGTGCAGAATATTTGTGCTTGTCCTCGTATTTTCGCAATTCAATTAATACAGACTAAGACAATGTTTGAAACGTATTTAGCATTTGTTGTTTCAGACGTCAAACCATATACGTACATTACAGTGATTTCGGTGCTTCAAGTTTGAAAATTCCGGTTCATCCGGAATAGTATCCGGTCGCATCCTGCAAAATTCATTTTGTTTTTACTGCGTGAGTAAGGTTGGCTTGTTAATTCGGCATGTCAATTGGATACAGTTAGAGCCGAGACTAGCTTTGTAAAACCCCTTTTCTGTTCGGCCACCGATGCCACCATATGATTTAATAAGGCCCCCGGATGATTCATTAAGACCCTACGACGAGGTCCACCGGACCTTTTGTCGTAGAGGCACTATTTAAGAGAACGTAGTCCAACTATTTTGTGCACTTCTACCGATTTGTTGTTTTTAGGCATTTGAAGGTTATAAAATGGTCACAGACAACCATTGATTTTATTTAGATTCTGTAAATGCACATTTTAGTATGACTCAAATTTTTGCAACAGTGCACATATTTAGCTCTAATATCAGGTTAAGATCTGGCTCCAGTTGCAGTAAAAGATTTATTATCTGGTTCGGGTTGCCGGTAAAATTTAGTACTAATTTTTTTGCGAGTGTACCCTAAACAATTACCGAATGACTCGAAGTGAAGCCCTCCTAGGGAGAAGTGAGGCGTTAGTCTCCAAGGTTCGGCGGTGTCGGTCTCGGCAAGTCTATGTGATTTGGCTGGTCTTCGTCTAGCTTTTCTTGTGTCTCGGTGGTTTCCAAATCGAGGCCAAAGAGGTGAAAAAGCGATAAACAATTGCTATTAGGTGGACAAGTTTGACTTGATGAAGGGACGCAGCAATGGTTTGCTCGTATTTTCGACTACACCAGGGTGCAACCGGAATTCCGGTTCCGGCATTTTTTCACCTTCCGGTTCCGGTTCCGGTAAATTTTTACCGGATTTAAAAATTCCGGTGTTATAATTTGGCCGTTTTCTTAACTTTACTAATTTTTAAGAATTCTTTTGAAAGCCACTTGTACTCCGAATATAAGCCATTGATAATGGATTTCACTTTAGTCGACGGCGAAAATCTAAAATACAACAAATAAAATAAATACCTATGTTCGACTAAGGTTGTTTCACAAATAATAGAGCAAAAAATACGATTAAAATGAAGTTTTTGGTGAAATGCATTTTTCTCTTTCCGGCTCCGGTAAAATTTTCAAATTCCGGTTCCGGTAAATTGTAATTCCGGTTGTACCCTGGCCTACACATATATGCATGAATTACTAAAAATTGGGGTACTTGTTTACTTCATTCAACACTATGACTATATTAATAAAGTCTCAAGTTCCCTCAAAGTGATTACTTATCTTACTACATTATGACATGGATGGCTTAGGATTAGGTTTACGCTTCGTCTTAGGCATGGACGTGGGGAAGTAAACAAGTAAATAATACTATACTGCATATCACAAGCAAAATGAATGATTTTATTACAGAGTTGATCTCCAAGTAATGTTTTGATTAATATTGGCGCTGACGGTCGCATATAATCCGATAAATAAGAACTTGGCCAAGTGTTAAACGTGTATGTATAGATCTAGGAGGGATCTAATCTTGTTCTCGCAATTTTTTTTCTCCGTTCTGCCTTTGCTTTGACCATATATAGCTGACCAGAAGCGTAGCTCCTGGGTGGTAGGTTTTGTAAGGGTGTAAGTACGTAATACGTATTTTCGAAATACCTAAAACTCGACTTTACCGCGGGGCCAAATTTATCGTTTTGCCGTTCCCCGCATCGTGGCTTCTTGTGTGCTTCCTCGCTGCCGCTGGTCGAATCACTAGCAAGCGTTGTAGCTTGTTTTTAAAGGGATGTGAGCGAGCTCAATACGTATGGTTTTGTAGTTTGTTAATTTTGTACGTAATGAAGAAATTAGTCGACTCAACGATGTCTACAATGTTGACATACAAAAAATGCAGTGTTTTTATACGTAGATTAATATGTATACTTCTTATATTAGTAGTGTACCACCATGCACACTGTATTAAATACATTTGTTGTTTTATAATTTATATTATTAGATCGCAGACGCAGTGTCAATGGTGGTTTTGGTTTGCTACGTACATGCATGTAGAGGTCAAATTTTTCAATGCGAAAAGGTTACAGCTAAAATTTGTAATGAAGTTTCAGCGAAATTACCCGGAATACCCGGACCTGGATGCAACTCCAGTTGCCATTGCAAAATAATTAGCAATTGTCTATTATCAGATTTGTGAAACCAGTTTACGGGGAAAATCATATGAAGCTGAACTGTTTTGGCTTATCAGTTATCACTGTGTATAATCGAAAACGTTCTTAACCTTGTATATTGTTAGCACTGTATCTTAACAGTAAATCTGTATAAATCACAAGGTTTGACTTTCTATCAATTGAGAAAACGTATGGACAATCACTGACAAGATAATGGAAATTTCCGATAATCCTGAAGTTTTTGCTGACGCTCTATAGTTAGGGCCCATATTCTCATTCTCAAATACATATAGCACTTATCACCAGTTAGTATAGATTTTCAAACTAAATGAACTGCTGCAATTGCATATCTCGAAATTTGCACAGAAGTAGAGTAAATCGAATACAACATATGTGCTGAATTTCAAACCTCATCATTCCCGTGGTTCGAAAGTTGCAAAATCTGTCAACAACTGGTAATAGGTGCTACACACACTTGAGAATACGGGCTTAGATCGCAATTAGCGTTTTTAATTATGTATAGTATACTATTCATCACTGGTTGGCGCTTAAATTTGTAACTGTCTAATTGTTTAATCACAGTTACGTAATTCTATAAATGATTTGTATTTTCACGGTAAGCTGTCAAGCAATCGTAATTTGTATGTAAGAAATTCATCATTATCTGCTAGTAAAATATACATGCTGCACGCATTTGAACAGACGTTCCTTAAACTAAGACAGGATTCCAGCCGACGCAAAATTTTGTCAGAGCCAAAACAGCTAACAATAGGTTTTAAAACATGACAAGTGTTGCAGATGCGAATCTCAAAATTCATTCACAGAGTAACACGCAGGTCCGTTGTTGTGAACTATGACTACGTATAGTGATCTTCTGATACTAATATTTTTGCCGATATCGATACTTATTTTCAAATTTTGCCGATGCTGATTTCAATTTTTATAAATGATGCTTATAAAAGGGTTTACGTACTACGTTGCATTATTATAAGCCCGAAGCGTTAAATCCTAATAACCACAAACGGTTATAAATGTTATGGGAACTGTTCATTTTTATTTCAGTTAATTTTTTCAAATACAAATGTAAGAGGCACCGCAGTTTCATGATTAGAGTGCACTAATATGCGCGCCAGCAAGACGACTGAAAGAAAATCGGCAGATTTTGCTCGTTAAAATATTGAATCTTAAATGTATTATGGTAGCTCGGGGCGTAGCTCGAAGGAAAGGACGGTATGGTTGATGAATGTTTTTAAACACACCAGGGGCATTCAGACGCCAAACAGTGTTATCGCGGTGATTGAATGTATGTATATGTTTATAGGTTGTGGCGCCGTGGCTCATTATTGTATATATAATTTTGTATAATAACATATTGTTTTATTTTATTATGCTCTCAGTTTGAGACCGACACGATTTGCTTTGCATTGTGTCGGATTAGCTTCTGTGTCTAGACTTGGTTTTGCGTTCTTTTGTAAGCCGGTGTAAGACTATATGGTCGTTCATTAACACCACTTTTTGTGCTTTCGACTCAGCAGTTGATTTATATTCCGAGATGGCGAAAAATGATTCCGTCGACATAACACAGTTTTTAGAGATAAGCAAGCAATCATTTGTAGAGTACGTAACAATGGTGTTTCCTTTTTCTATGTTAGATATTTTGCGTTACGAATTTTGCAGCTTGCAATCGTCAGATCAGGACCAATTTAGAAATGTTTTTCGTATTCTAGCTACCCATACTCCTTATGATTGTTGCACCGTAGGTACTTGTTTAGTTTCGCTTCCATACTAGGGATAATTCGAAAAATGGACAAAGTCCCCGCACATGCATACAGTTGCTTGATATCATGTGCAGTTTTTCTTTCTAATCAGTGGGCTGCCATTCTTTTGAACCCCCAGCGATTTCGAGGGACCCAAGAAGGTTGAAGGGCTGGAGTTCCCCAAGCCTTCCGCGCTATGCGGTTCTTATAAAAGAGCGCCAGAAACACAGTACGTATCAAAGGCATTTCACTAGAAATTTTATAGTCCTTTGAAATTGGGGGGGGGAGGTTCAGGGGGCGATATTTTCCCGTATTGGAAAGTGAAACACTGCTTTACTGCGTCAGCCAACACATACACCCTGCGGTCTGTTCTGTACATTGATACGGAGTGCACATCTCGTTTGGTTTTACGCTTAGTTTTTACGAAATCTTGACAGTTTTTTCCCTCAAACTGCAAAAAGTTGAAAGGACACGGGCTAAAAATGTATATTTTGTAAAACTCAGCAAAATTTCACTACCAAAACTGCCGGAACCTCCGACCAATAATTCTACCGGAGGCGGAGGTAGATTTTTTACTGATGCCGGTGGTCGATTTTGTGCCAGAACCGGAGGTTAATTTTCTGCCGGAGCCGGAGGCAGACCTCCGGTTGTAGCCGGCTGTGTACTGTTCCGTTTTGAGTATACTCTTGTTGGTTTTAGTTTATCATACTCTAATATTGGGAAAAATTTAAATATAGCGAAAACACGGCGATACAGCGTACGGTGTTCAATATTTTATCGCGTAGAGTAGCGCATTTGGCGAACTGCCATAGCTGCTATTGTTTGTCTCTCGGTCGACGAACATATATCGTCGTCGTATGCTATATATATTAGAGTGGATCGGTGTGTGTACAGCGGTAAACTTGGCTATTATGCATATAACGTAGAGCCAGATAACACTATTATACGTTTGCTGTACGGCCAAATTCACTCATGTCATTCGCCCACTCAACAATGATATTCCAAGTTATGTTGTTGTTGTTGTTGTTGTGCATATGTATATTTGTTTTGGTTGTGGTGTCCCTGTGTATCTCTATTGCGTGTTTTGTTGTTGTTTGCATTACATGGTCGAAAGCCAATATTATACTGTTGTCAGTCTTTAATATATAATCTGTTTCGTAAATAAACGCGTTGTATGTGTCTCTAGTGGAAAAATCTGTAGCTATCGTTTCTATGCGTATGTGTGCCGGCAAAATGGTGTGTTGGTGCTGCTTTAAAGAAAGGTATATGGTCGTGGTCGTGATGCTTTGGATTTTGTAGCGTTAGTGTTGGAAGCACAGCTGAATTTTACATACATACAGCTGTTGTACTGTACGTGTACCAGTTGTACTACGGTGTTTTTACCTACGATGTTCGTTTAGGTAATGTTTTCATCGATGTAATGCTCTTCACATAGCTGATTTGCATGTAGATACATATTTGTTTTTATGAATATAAACAAACACTAAAACAGGCTCGTTCATCATGATTGAATTTTTGAGGCGTTTATACGTGATTGAGTTAGCTTTATAATACATCAGGTATTGCTTTGTTTACAATTGGTTTCATGCTTGTGAAGAAGTTTAAAGCTATTGTCAACTTCCGACACATCTCTAGTCTGGGAACTTAGTTATTTAAAAGCCTTTTTGAATCTTGAAAGCTCTGACGCCACCAGGACTTGTTCAAATAATTATGTCATGCAACAAGTGCGCTTCATGAAATCACCTTTTTGCGGGTCTACCAGGTAAAGTTGGTATTTAACGGAACCATGGTCATTAGTCATTTCATTCCCATGTTAAAAACGTAAGTTTTATGTCATTGAATGAACATTTTGATTCCTGAGCACTTGCGATAGGTTTGAACTGGCTCGGGCGAATGTTGGGCGCGCGGGTCGGGCGCTTAAAAGTCCACAAACCGAAAAAAATCGAAGCAATGTATGACCGTGATGTCTTTTGTCTCACGAGCCAATGAAACAGATTTGATATTGTATTAAGATGTAGACACGTAATTTCGAACCTTAATTCTTAACAATCTTCAAAGATACTGCGGTAATGGATTAGCATGGATTTTAGAAAGTGAATTCCGAAAGCAAGCAGTGGTAGTCATTACACGAACGGTCGTTGCACTCATTACACGATTAATTGATTGGGGCGCCGATGTTAGGGTGCCCGAACCCTGCCAGCGGATTCACCTAATATTAACTGGTATTGTCCTTCCGTTTACTTTCTTCCTTGCCTGGCTCTCACGATGGCAATCGGAAAATTTCTATTCCCCAAAATTTATGGAATTTCAAGAAAAAATTTAATACGTACGTATATTTTGTAAGCTGTTGGACCGATTGAAAGCTACTTTGTAACGTAGTGGCCTGACTGGTTATTACCAACTAGTAAGTTGCCGACTTTTTCTCTGGAAAGCAAAAATGATTTCAAAATAAGCGTAACCAGGAGTCTGTAGGTTCCCTTATCAGGGATGGTATTCTCAATCTCAGTCTGGAAAAGTCATAGGTTTAGTAACTATGATTCCGGTATTGAAGCCAGCCAGTGAGCAACCGGAATTCTACCGGAACCGGAAAGTTAAACGCACATGCAACCAAAAATTTATTTTAGTTTTCTTTTTGCTATATTATTAGTGAAATAACCTTATTTGAAGATAGTTATTTACTTAATCTGCTATATTTTTCATTTTCCTGATCCACGGAAGCGAAATTACATCCAATATTTTATTTTCGGTGTACTAATCATATCTATTTTAATCATCATTATTAGTAAAATGCTCTTAATTTCCATCGACCAAAATTTAATACCGGAATTTTTAATTCTGGTAAAATTTGCCGGAGCCGGAAGGTGAAAAATGCCGAAACCGAAATTCCGGTTGAACGCTGATTCCAGCCAGGAGTATGAGTTGTGGCAAATTATATCAATATATTTTATTGTTGTGCGAAAATTTTATGCTGTTTTGTAACATTTTTACTTGTATTAACGTTTTTGAGTGGAACAGGATTTTCAAAATTCGTGATTTAGAATTTTTCAGAAATGTTTCGGTATTAATGCAAAAAATTTCTGGGACTATCAAAAATGCCTCAATTCTCAATGTCAAAGAATTTGAGTCGTATCGCACCCAGTTCGGGCATCGATTTTTCACCAACGTTGCTCAAGAGACCTGTAAAAAATTTTCATACGAGCATACCGGTTCTTACTGAGAAAGCCAAGAAACTCCTCACGAACCATATACAAGGTATTGCGAAAGGTGTCTCATGATTATTTGAAGGAATTTTGTTGGAAACGAAGCGCCTTAACAAACTTACCTGTTTTGTTTAGAGAACAGGTTCTCTGTTAAAATTGCCTTTTATTGATGATATTCTCTTACCGCCAAAGTTTATATCAAAAGTCCCAGAACGTTAATTTTTTCGTTGACTGATATTGATTCGAGTTTGGGTAACTTAAAATGGTACAATTTGGAAGACAAATTTTGAAATTATACACGTGAACTCTTGTCGCATAAGCATTTTGAGCACCTTTGGCAATGCCGGGTATTTATCGTAGTGGTACCGAATTTGCTGCGATTACATTTCTGGACAAGTCAATAAGTTCATCAAGTTTTGATACGTTTTCATCTACTTTTAACTAATGTAAGCGAGCGAGAGAGTTGCGTACTTTTGCAATAAATAATTTCAGTTTATCAGACGCAATTGTGTGTGTGAACTTTATAAGTGACGAAAACCTTGAGTACGCTAAAATACAGCGGATAAACAGGTTAATTAACATATATAATAATATCCGGTTATAGTAAAAACGATCAATATCCGTATCGGATCCGGTTCTTCTTCCGGTAAAAATTCAATATCGGTAGCTGCCCAATTAATATCCGGTCGCAACATGCTTTGGCCACGGAAGAAAGAATCAAATTTATGTAAAATATTATCGACCAAGTGGCGAGGATAACCTCGTGTCTCTTATCATTCGTTCGTCGGTTTAGTTTGAAAGGATATACACGTCGTATATTATGCATCTTGTGCGCTTAGAGCAATAGTGATACCAATGGGCGGCCGAGAAAAATAAAATTTTTGGTCTGTTCGCTGCAGCATCAGTGCCTAGTACCAGCGAAGCTGTTATAATCTCCTTAATTAAATTACCCGCTCTGTCATTGTTAATGCTTATTCTATGTTTTTTTATATATAATATAGTATAAGATCGAGCATACATTCATCATGAAACGAACTGATTTAAAGCGTGATCAGTAAAAGTTACATGTATTCCAAAAGTTAACCTGAAGACAGGAGATATATGTCGATAATTAAATATAATACAATTTCGTATATATATCTGGAAACAACCGCGATGATAAAGGGTGTGTCTGTGTGCCTTATTGCATTGCCGTAGCGATCACAAGTTTTTTGATCACATGCTGTATACTTTATAAAATATAGAACGAAAACACTGATAGGGACATTTGCTGTGTTTGGATTTTAACCGATGCAAGCGTCGAAGAACGTTGTATAATTTTTGAATAATTTTCGAGCGCATTTTTTGGTCACAACATGAACTCCAGAACCTTAGAAAATTGAATTTTCAAAGAAATTCGTATTTTGGTTTTGTGTGCAATGATTTGGAGGTCATGAAAAGTTTAAGGACGACCGCTGGCTGCGGAAAAAATAACCAGAAACACCCTATTATGGTTAGAACGGTGCGAATGGTTTTCCGGCTCCGGGAAAAAATAGATATTCGGCTACGGCATTTCAATTTGTCATATGTTTTTTATAAACTTCAAAAAATGGAAACAATCATTTGTAATTATGCCAACTGTCATGGCGCTGACTTACTTTCAGATATTTTTTATCAAATGTGTCGTAAATATTTGCACTTTCCCGTATACGTTCACAATCTTTATTGGAATGCAATGACGCTATAAAGATGATTAGTGTTATTTTAGTGGCGTTGCAGTATCTGAGTATGAGCGTATTCCTATTTCTGAGCACTAAGCCTAAACATCAGCGTAACAATAAGTGGAAAATTAAACAAAAATCGGTTCATAGTAAGTATTCAGGTTGGATCACAGTTTGTCTCGTATTTGCCTGCTAGTATCCAATGTGTATAAAGGAACCGTGAGTGTAATGAAGAAAACTGTGATAGCATCTGTTCTCACCGGGACCACAAAAACAAAACTTTGCCTTTGGATTTATTACAAGGATTGCGTATATTTATTAGCTTATTCTTCTCGCTAAGTTTTGTTAATTGTTCTGCCCGCGTTGTGGTGACTTTTGGCTTTTGTGTATTTTCCAATAAACGGACACGTTGCAGACTGATATTTTGCACTATAATAACTAAAACAAAACATGCTTACGTTTTAAATTGTTTTTGAGTCGCTGAGTAAAAATTTTACCGCTTCTGTTTGCTCTCGACCAGTTACGATTAAATCTATTGCATAGGTCGGAAGGGAATTCCAACGAAATATACAAATTCATCGGGTAATTTTTTCAAATTGTGGTTTCGGTTTCGGTAAATTGTGATTCCGGTTGCACCCTGGTGACAGTTTTATTTTTCACTGTCTTGCGTTGCGCGTAACGAATATAGCGTCGTTCGTGTCAGGGGCGTAGCCACGATATCGTTTCGGCAGGGGATTAAAGTTTTTTGCAAACGAGCTTAGCAAGTGAGAAAAAATTTTTGACTTGCAGACAGGGTTCAACCGGAAGTCCTGTTCCGGTCGGAATGCCCTGCAAAAATTCTTTTCCTGTTCCATTTCCGGTGGTTAAAGACGCAGTAACGGGAATTTTTTACGCTTTCATGGCGAATTGTGACGAATCAACTTAAAAATAAAAATTTTCGTCCCAAAAATTTTGCTGAAACTCAAGTTCTTTCCGCAATTTGTTTTTCGTCTGCAGATTCCGCATGTTTTAATGTAAGTTGACGCGTGTTCTTGTAGGACTTGTAAAACTGGCTAAGGAAAACGCAAAACAGTCGAACAACATGTATTTCATTTTGAACTATAGTCAGTTAGCAGTGAATTTGGTGGTGCAATAGATTCGCCAATATTGTTTCGGTTCTTGTGTCTGTTTCTGTAAAAAACTTAATTCCAGATGGAAACGAAAAATTTAGCGCAAGTAAAGGATTTTTATAATGTCCTTAACGTATTTGCCTTTATATTGGAATTCGACATCGATTTTAACTTACAGTCAAATCGGAATTGTAAATTTTATTGCTGTAAACATAGAAATTTCACTCTACACAAATAATATTGAATCGTTGTTGTAAAATACAGATGTAGTTTGATACATATATGTCGATACCAAGACTAAAATGTTTGAAGTTACTTGCTTACTCTGGAAGTTAGCGTTCCTGTGAGAGCTGTCTAGTAAGTGGCTACAATCTTCTACCATCGCATCCTCAGTAATGGTGGTGCTATACTTTTTATGACGTTCGGCGTCGCTCGGCGCCGTGCCATAACGCACGTTTATTATCGTACGGGACAGCTTATCCATTTGTAAACAATACATTTTTTGATGTTCAGCGCAGGACGACGCCGCACGATAAGTATTATAGCACTACCCAAATTTTTTTCAAATATCAAAGAAAATGCTTGTAGTGCATTGTATAATTGTATTGGTTCTGTGTTAGTAACTTGTGCCTGAGCTACGCTCAATATATACAATCGCTCATCACGGATGTGCGTGCAGTCTCGGTTTCGGTCTTGGCGACCGAGACCGTGACCCAGCCTACCGAGACCGAGACTTTTGATCTCAATTTCGGTCAACTTTTAACCGTTACCGAAAATATGAGTTTTTGAATATTCTTATCTGCTTTGAATTGCCGCTTCATACAATTAAACTAATCAGGCTCGGAACAAATCCCACTATCTTAAAGCACGAATAGTGTAGAAAATTTTTTAACATAGCGTGACATTATAAATGCGGATGACCCGTAATTTTTTTAAACGATGCCTTAAATGTTTTAAACGCGAAAATGTAACTATTTGTGCTTTGTCACAATAAAATCAGTGTTTTGTGTTTCCTTTCAAAAAAATAGAATTTTGGGTAACCGGAATGGTCATTCTGTTTCTCAAATCGCTGTATGACTAGGTAGTGGTGCTCCACGATCGTTCGCTGTCTGTGTTGGTAGGCGAGAAATGCGCAAGAACTTCAGGGCCAAAGCTGCAATTAAAAAAAATTTTGTGATTGCTTATCGCTTTTTCACGTCTTTGGTCTCGGTTTGCAAAGACCACCGAGATTAAACAAAAGCGAGACCGAAACCGAGACGAGCCAAATCCAGAGACTTGCCGAGACCGAGACCGTCCATCCGTGGCGCGCAGAACTGTAAAATTTTTTAAAAATTGCCGCGCTCCACTAAAGATTTTACCTAAATGTCCTATATTCCAACCGCTAATATATCGATGTTTTTATTTTTATACTGTTTTTTCAGGTGATAACTAACAGAATGCGTAACAGCTTATATGAATGAATGTATTCGCGTCCGTTCATTGTTAATGTGATTTTTAAAGCGCCACACACAGTTTCCAACTACAAAAAACAGGTGTACATCGAAACAAAAGCATTGATTATGTACATAAAATGGTGTTGTTACTGGCAGATTATTAAACTTGAATATTTGAGCCGATCAATTACAGTGGCGAAATAATCGTATACGTTCACGTTTGAATAACATTCGTCATGTGAAAATGCCATGTTTATATGACATATTGAACTGCAAAATACTCACTACGCCCACGTTGAAGTTCTTCATGTTAAAAGTATATAGGTGGTGTATTTATATATATTTATTATTATATATACTAACTGCAATTTGAACGAATCCATATTTATTACTGGATAAACCACTGGTTTATCGGATTGTTGCATTTGTGTAATTAATGTAAACCAGCTTTTATCTGCTGCATATGTCTATTCTATGTGTGTCATGAACGTTTTTAGTCCGCCGATTCAAGCTTGTTTTACTGCAATAGTTTGCGTTTCTGCATTTGTGATTTGTGTTCACTATCACTTGTGATTATTCGACGCCAGTAAAAAACTCCGCAATTATATACGTAAGTATATACCTGCTCATGGACCCAGTTTTGTTCAGTCT
Source organism: Enoplolaimus lenunculus (assembly GCA_030248215.1). Classification (NCBI taxonomy): domain Eukaryota; kingdom Metazoa; phylum Nematoda; class Enoplea; order Enoplida; family Thoracostomopsidae; genus Enoplolaimus; species Enoplolaimus lenunculus. The sequence continues at coordinate 7,218 of JASANG010001140.1, read as the reverse complement.
ACACAAATGAACAAAAGAAGATAGAAAAGTATTGTAAACGTACACGTACATGTGACAATGAGCCTTTCGTCATCTTTCAAAAAACGGTTTTTCGCCGGCCTATCAACTACATTTTCGCCATCGGCATCTACGTCTGGCGGTTCGGCATCGACAAGTTCCGGTGCTACAACAGGCGGCAGCTCCAGTACTCAATGTAAGCCAAAGCTTGTCTTCTGCCCTGTATTTCTGATTTCGCCTCATACTCTCAATTGCGTATAACTAACATTTGTCGTCACCAGTTAGGTTGTACTATACTTGACGTCCGGCGCCGTCTGTCTCCATGCGTCACCCGTACGGCGCCGTCCGTCACCGTTCGTATCATACGTTATCGTACGTGAGTTATTTGCGTACGATACGGCACGGTGACGGACGGCTATGCACGTCAACAAAAGTATAGCGAAACCCTAAGTTAGCGATAGGTTTTCAAGCTGACCGTTTCCTGCAAATGCGGATCTCCAAATTGACACACAACTAGGGCTAAGCAAACAGGAAAAAATTGCTGCATTCCGAACATCATCTAATCATTCATTGGTTCAAAAGTTGCATTACCTATCGCCAACTGGTGATAGCTGAAACAAAGATTTAAGAATATGGGTCCTATATTTAATTGAACGCAATATAAATAAAGTACAAATCTGTACAATTTAAAACAAAACCCGAAACAAGGATAGTACGTATATAAGTTGTTTTGCTACACATTGCTGCACAATATTAATTTAATATTAGTTGAGACAACAGCTCCGTCTCTCAAATAGTATGTTACATAAGTCTCATATTTAGTGAAACTGAATGGAGGTAATTTTGCGTTGTAAACGGTAGAAAGACGTCGATAAAAGCATAATTCTAATCTACAAAACAATTCGATAACTGCACTGAAGGATTGAACTGCTTTTATAAGAAACTGTAGATGCCAACATATGCAACTATTTGCTTACTTTTTTTGAAATTTGTATGTAAGTAAGTATATATACGATGACAATGTATTTGACGTTTGTGTAAGTATGATACCGTTTCAGTTGCTGAACACAGCTATGCCGCGTTCAAAAAGATGTACCGCCTTGGTCCAGAACTTGGTCGTGGCGGATTCGGAACAGTATATTCGGGTTTTCGGGTCAAAGACGGCGCACCTGTGGCAATCAAATTCGTGTCACGAGACCAAGTTCGTGAATGGGGCATGGTAAGCATAGTTCATTATAGTCCTTGATGAATTGTTTTGCTTAGGCGCATCAGGCAAATACTGTTTTTGATTAGCGATCAGGGTGGCAACAAAGGTTTGGATTGTGATTCCAATTCGGTAAAAAGTTGTGGTTCGGATTCCGATTCGGTAAAAAGTTGTGGTTCGGATTCGGATTCGGCAAAAAGTTGTGGTTCGGATTCCGATTTGGCAAAAAGTTGTGGTTCGGATTCGGTTGTTAAAAAGCCGAATCCAGCAATCTTCGGCAATATGGTTTTTCATTTTTAAGCAATAAACATTTTAAATAATTCGAAGTTATGCTGCTGGTGTTGCGTTGATATTCTGCAACAAATTATAGATATAACTTAAATTTGTAACATGCAAGATTTGGATTCGGATTCGTCGAATTAGCAATGGATTAGGAGTCGAATTCGGATTCGGTCAAATCGTAGATTCGGTGCCACCCTGTTAGTGATTCTTAAAAACTCGTGTATAACGCATCACAGTTAAACGGAAAGGGTGAACGAAACGTTTATCACCGATCACGGTGCGACCGGTTATCAGGCTCCGGCTCCGACAAAAAATAGACATCTGGCGTTGGCATTTTAACTTGCCGGATATTATTTTTAAAACACTTTTTATACCATCATTCGTATTTATGATAAGTACCATCGAACTGATTGACGTACTTTTACATATTTCTTCTGTCACACATGTAATGTAAATCTTTATTGTGTTGCAATAACGCCAGAAAACCAGATATAGATGACGAGCGTGATTCTAGGGCCGTAACAGAATATATCTCAGCATATTTCTATTCGTAAAGCTGAGCCTAAACTTCAGTGTAAAAATGGGTCTATTACTAAGCTTAATTCTAAGCAAAAGTAATAGCCTTAATCCGAGCCAGGAATGGGCGGAGACCGGGCATGAAAAGTCTCGGTCTCGGTCAACTTTTGGTCATCGCCCAAAAAATAATTTTAAAATATTTTACTTCTAATGCTAGTTTTAGTTTATTGTGTTTTTCATAGTTTTTTACGTGTTTTCAGAATAATAATTATTCGGCAACTATGAAAATTCATAGATTCATAGCGAAAGTTTATTCATCAGGCATTACTTGCTTCAGCAATCTTAACTTGTGCTTTTTATAGGTCTACCATAATTCGCTGAATCTTCGACTTCTAGTGTCGGTTCCAAATCATTGAGACTCAAGAAACCGAGACCTGCCAAATACCGAGACTTGTCAAGACTGAAACCAAGACTTTCTTCTCTGATTTTACCACCTCTGTTTTATAGTACCTACGGAAAATTGGATGCCCTGAAAAGAAACGTGGACCAAACGAATATTGCAACTAAACGCAACGCTACAAAAGCATAGAATAGTATAATAGGGTCGTTGTTAAATAAAGTGTTAAAAATGCTGTTAAACTTTGTCACGTACACAATTTGGGTACCTTAAGCCACGGAAGCTAGAATTGCAAGCTACGTTGTGATATTTGAATGCAGTCTAGTGCCAGATTTGAATTCATTGTTCGGCTCCGGCTCTGGCCGCTTATTAGATTATCCGGCTCCGGTTTCGTCAGTTGGTATCCGGTCGCACCCTCTCGCCGATACACGGACCACATCCATGTTTGATATTTGAGTTTGAGGTATATACCCGCAGCAATCCTCGATTTCATCTTCACCAAATTAAATCCTGGTTACGCTGTGAAAACAGTCCTTTTGTCTTTTTCAGACAAAGTTAGATTTGTTGAAATAATATATGTCATAGCATAAGCCGTAATTCAGTCCAACTATGAATTAGGCCAGTACAAAGCAGAACTACGACTGGGGCTAGCCCAATGTGGAATTTTCTCTGGCAATGCTGTACGTTTTTGATTGGTTACGTCAGTCTTAGACTCGCAATATTCCACTTCGGATTAGTCGAAAGCGGAATTGTGAAATTTTCTGTCATTAAGTTATAGACGTACGTTTTGAGTGGTTACTACGTGTAACATGGAAAAGCCAGAGCAAACAGTATTCCGCCAACCAAAATTGTGTATGGCATTAAGGTATTAACAAGTCATCATTAGTGCAGCTTGAACAAAGAGAGGATTTTGCCTCGGGCTATATAGCCCAAGTCGTAATTCTGCTTTTGACTAGCTGAATTCGTAATTGGGTTGTATTGCGGCTTGGGCTACAAGCTCGGAGTTTCGCGAAGCGTTTTATGTTTTGTACTCTGGGGTCGAAAGGTGGATGTCCTTCCGTCTGTCTGTCCGTCCGAAAAGAATCTCAGGAACGGATGAACCGATTTTGACAATCTTTTTTGTTTGAAAGCCAATTATCTTGGGGTGTTAACCTCGCGTTGGGGTTTTAAAATTTTAAGCCGTTTATTAGCTACAGGCTAATTTGCATAGTTAATTAAGCCTAAATTAGGATTTTCTACATTATTTCACTAATTATTACAGTTACACGCAATCTAATTTCAGCACTAAAGGGTTTTAGGTGCGGGAAATTTCAATAAATAGTGTACAAACATCCAAAGCCGATAATTGAATAGTTAGCTGATAGATAATTTGCATATAAGCATTATTGATAAGCCTAAATTAGTCGTTTTTACAATGTTTCGCTAATTATTAGGGCTATAAGCAATATAGTTTCAACAATAATGGGTTTTTGGGTGCGAGGAATCTGAATAAATTGTCTATAAACCATCAAAACCGATAACCGAATAGTTAGCTAATAGCTAATTTGCATATTAGCTTAATTGACAAGACAAAATTAGGACTTTAAATTATTTCAATAATTATTATGGTTTACTGAGTGTTTTTGGGTGCGTGGAATCGGAATAAATTGTTTACAAACCTCCAAAACCGATAATTGAATAGTCAGCTAATACATAATTTGTTAATATTAGCATAGTTTATAAACCTAAATTAGGACTTTTTACAATATTTCACTCAGGGTGGCACCGAATCCACGATTTGACCGAATCCGAATCCAGTGCTTATTTGCCGAATCCAAAACCGAATCCGAATCCGAATCCTGCATTTTCCAAATTTCAGATATATGTATAATTTGTTTCAGAATATCAACACAATGCCAGCCGTATAACTTTCAATACGTTAATATATTTCGTCCCGACGTCAGTTCTGAGATTTCTCACCTGAAATAAAAAATATTGATTTTTATAGCAAGGTATTTAAAAATTTTATTGCTTAAAAATGAAAAAAACATGTTGCCGAACTTTGTTAGATTCGGCTTTTGGATTCGGCTTTTCCACAACCGAATCCGAATCCGAACCTCATTTTTGCCGAATCCGAATCTGAACCTTTGTTGCCACCCTGATTTCACTAATTGTTAGGGTTACAAGCAATCTAATTTCAGCAAAAATGGGTTTTCGAGTACGAGAAATCGGAATAAATTGTCTACAGACCTTCAAACCCGATTATCGAATAGTTAGCTAGTAGCTAATTTGCATATTTGCTTAATTGATAAGCCTAAATAATGTCTTTTTATAGTATTTCTCAAATTATTTGGGTTACGAAGGGTTTTTGAGTGTGAGGAATCTGAATAAATTGTTTACAAACCCCCAAAACCAATAAATGAATAGTTAGCTAATAATTAATTTGCATATTAGCTTAACTGATTACGTGTGTTTGAGCTTCGCTCAATACAGGTAGTCACACTACGACTGGTATGCTATTCGGTATATCAATTTGCGCTACGATATATACACTCAGCAATCCAGCAAAATGTTTCAGAACAACGTAAAACTTATCAGTTATTAATGCTTGTACTAACATTGTCACAACCCACCGACGTTCTGAAAGCAAGCTCAGTCTGAAAACCAGGAGCAGTAGTTACCAACAGCTCGCATGCTGGTTGGTTGTTAGCATCGTACTACAGTTAATTTTTTTAACTTTTTCAGCTCAATGGCCGACGTGTTCCGATGGAAGTGTGTTTGATGTGGGAAGTACGCGATGTGCGTGGCGTCATTGTTTTGTTGGACTGGTTTGAACGTTCTGACGGTTATTACATTGTTATGGAGCGGCCTTCCCCGTGTCAAGACATGTTCGATTTCATTACTGAACAAGGTCCATTATCTGAGGCCCTTGCGCGGACGTTTTTTTCACAGGTTATTTACTCGTAGTTTTGTTTTCTCTCTGGCTATATGTTCTTGAGCCAATTAGTATCATCAGTACGGGAGGTCGTATTGTCTGTTTCAAATCTGCTGATAGCCGCTTAGAATTAATATGCAGCCTACGGATTCAATTTTAGTATAATAGCAAGGTTTATCTCATTCAGCCAGTAGTGTTAAGTTTTTTGTGGTGTTTGCTGGAGGGTATACACAAAAGTTCTACGAGCGAACTGAAGTATTTTTGACCTGTATGATCCAGTGAGTTGTACAAAAAAACCTATAAAAGTACTTTCTATCCTTGTTTTTTCAAATATTTCGACTGTTCGTGTACGGATCAATGACTCTTCTTCAATGAAGTTAATTTATGTGAAATTTCACTGTTGTTCGAATGAGATGTTGCCCGATATAGAATACACAAATAGTAACTATCGAATGTTCAGCCATTGTTGTGTCAGTTACTCTTACAGGTTTCTTAAATCATGAGTGTTCATGCTATTGTTTAAGATTGTGGAAACGGTGCAGCAATGCATAATGACCGGTGTTTTGCATCGTGATATTAAAGATGAAAATTTTGTCGTTAATGTTGCAACTGGTCAACTTAAGCTAATCGATTTTGGATCCGGTGCATTTTACAAAGAGTCTGCGTACACCGATTTTGAAGGTATAGTGTAAACATTCGAAAACCAATCTATATTATATACAACCCTTACGAAAGTAATTGACAATTGCTATTTAGTCAATTTCTTGTTTATGTCTTCAGTTTTTCAATCATATTTGCTTTTCTCAATTGCATTCGGTTTTCTCCACTACATCTTCTGTTTTCTCAATTACAAATTGGATTCTCAATTAGTACATCTTCAGTATTCAAAATCGCAAATTGAGGTTCTCAATTACATAATTCGGTTTTCTCAATTAAAGGTTGGGTTTCTCAATTACATGTTCGGGTTTTTTTCAATTACATATTGCGTTTCTGGCTTACATCTTCGGCTTTCGGAATTATATATCGGGTTTCTCATGATCGGTTTTCTCACTATCATTTTCGGTTTTCTCAGTATCATCTTCGGAGTTCTCAATTACATCCGTAAAATGTGTAGTGTTGCGCCGCCACTCAGGGTGGCAGCAAAGGTTCGGATTGGGATTCAGATTAGGCCAAAATCTATGGTTTGGATTCGGCAAAAACTTGTGGTTCGGATTTGGATTCGGTTATAAAAAAGCCGAATTCAACAATGTTTGGCAATATGGTTTTTCATTTCTAAACAATAAAATTTTTAAATAATTTCTTATATAAATCAATATTTCGGATTCGGTCAAATCGTGGTTTCGATGCCACCCTGCCGCCACTGTAAAATACCCGCATACCGATTCTGATATTTCGTTACAAATACCGATACGATATCGATATTTGACATGTAGACCATGCCACAGGCCTTAGAAATATTAAAAATGGGATATCATGAAGTTTTTAACATACATGTGAGAAACTTTAATCGATACAAATATTGCCAGTAGCTAATGCAGTTATCACCCCCATGCTTCGAGTGATGGCCTTCTTGCGACTATTCAGCAAGATAAGCAGCCGCAATGCAGCTTTGATCAGCTTTCCAACATATTGCTTGCATGTCTCCATCTTAACAAATGTGATTTTTGTGAAATTTTTCTTAAGCCAAACATAATTTCGGTTAACTATTCGTGTCTGACAAACTAAAAAACTAAAAACGTCACCGAAACACGAAATGCTATGTAGATACAAGCAAATCATTGTTTCATGCAGTTTAGGCACTAATCTTGCAGATCCTGCATTTAGTTTGCGTCTGAGCTTTATACGTCAAACTTAATATTTTTTCATTATGATTTAAGGGTACATATTTCTTAAATGTTACACAATTTT